>APFE030893278.1:0-15801 GCA_000404065.3 Pinus taeda
ATATATATAAAGACTATAATTATGCAATTTTCATTATCATAAACTAATAAAAGATGTGACATTACTTTTATAATGTTACCAATATACATTTTTTTATGTTTAAGGATGTAAGGGTGGTAAGAGTGAGGGGATTAATTTTTTATATTGAGAGGAAAAAAGTATCCAGAGTTTCACAGGGATTAAGACAAGTTAGTATAACTAGGAAAAGGCTGACTCACCATGTGAGGGATATTTATTGCAGAGGAGATTTTCAACTTGTTTAAAATTGTTGGAGATTCCATAGTCATCATCAAAGCCATGAATGCTTTATGGTGTTTAAGGGAAAGAACTTGACAAACATTGTTATTTGGATTAAAAATGATTCCATTTTTCTTTCACATTCCTCCAATTTCCATGTCAAAAGACACCTCAACTATGTGGTAGACAAGTGGGCCAACATAGCTTCAAACCTTGATATTGGAATACTTTTGAAAATAGGGGTAGCACTACATCTTATATCCCATAGCTCTAATTTTAGATTGATGATTTCACATCACATTTATTCTCTCACAAGTGACCAGATAGTTCATCATTTCATTTTCATCAGTTTGGGAGATTGAAGGATGCTTTGTAGCACCTTAAGAATTTGTTCATTAATTTTGGTTTTGGTTATTGAAGGATGCCATTATATTGTCTGTTTCATCAATGGCATAATGGAGTGTGTAGGTGTTAGAATTGGGTAGTAGGACATCTTAGTTTTGGTGGGGATAACAACCTCAATATTCTTGTTAATTCTCTTGGACCTCCCATCAACATTTTATATGCAAGCTTAGGGCTCAACTACATCTACAAAGATTTGGTCTAAGGGGGGATTTTCTAGCTTTAAGGGAATCAACACCAACTTATACAATGCATGTCTCCATTCGATGATTCTTCACTCTCTATTCCCTTTCATAAACCTAGAATTTGTCCTTTTGGGTGAGGAACATCCCTTGATTGGTTTGATAAAGTTTAAGTGAAGCATTCTAGCCATATTATACTATCTCCTCCCCTACTCTCAGTCACTTATTTTCATTTTTGGGATCTCTTTAATTTTTCTCCCTTCTAGTTTTTCCATCCTTTATTTTGTATCTTATTTAGCCTAGAATAACTAGGCAACCATTAAGGAAGGCTACTTCAAAAGCTTGTGGAAAAATGCATAGAACACTAGAATGGTTCATCTTGAGGCTTCTCTAGTTTATGGTAATTCTTACCGTTTCTTGTATTCAAACAATTGTTAGTTTGGTTCTATTTGGAATTCATCCTTAGGTTAAAGAAATACTAAAATTTTTAATGACATTTCATTGAAGTATAAAAGTTTGTAGCCCTTTTCTCCTCTACGAATCCCAAAAAGGATTCTCTTTAGAAGCCATAATCAAAAGGGTTTCCTCATTAGGGATTGAGGTCATCTCTATTGGATAAAAAACCATCCCAACATGGAAAAAATGATATCAGTGAATCCCAAAGAATTTTAAGTTTCAAAGAGCTAATTCATTTTAATAAGAAGACTCTTTTGCAAGCCCACACTAAGATCAATGAATTGGAGCACCATTGTATCATGTAGAATGTTGACATTATGAATTTTTTGATTCAATAGAATCAAAGGATTGATTTATTGGAAGTTGATAACTTTGTTAGAAAATTGGCATTGAATCTTAAGAAAGACGATATGTCATCAACCTCAAATGATCAGGTCAAGCATATTAGGCCACACACTCAATTAGGGAGAGGCTTGCTTCTATATGGAGGATAAGATATGGTTTACACTTATAATAACAATATTATACGTTAAAAAATTCTTTTGGATTCGATCTATTGTTCTTAAATATTCTCTAGAGATACTTCATCCAAAAACTTCACATTTGCATAAGATAACAAGAGCGATGAGAGTATAAATAGGAGTTTTTCTTATTATCTCATGGTTGGCTTACATTTAATAGAATATTGTTTTCATCAACTTGAGTAGGTATAATGAGAAAAGCGTTTCTTCGATTGGCGTGGATAAGGAGCATGTGAGGAAGTGAAATTGGAGGAAGCTATGATGAGTTAAATACTTGGTAGCACGCCAAGGCCATAAGAGCAATAGGGTTGAGAGTTGCAACGATATGAGACAATGTTGGAGATGACAAATTGGTGAATCAAATGGCTTATGAGTATTTTTCCCTAGTGTTCTAAGTTTTATTCATGGGCATTTCACTGGTGATCAACTTGTCTAGAAGCTTTAACTTCGTTGAACTACTAACTATCATCCTTGGGTTCACACTATAAAATGGTTTTGTCCTATTATGATTTTATTAGTTTTTTCACTTGTTATGTGTAGTTTTTCATAACCCATAAATATGAAATGTAAATTAGGTTTGCAAGTATTATAAATGTTGTAAACTAGATTAAAGAGACAAGTGAGATGAGATATGTGAAATATACCCTTGTATTATGATAATTAGGGGAGGTGTTGGCAACATAGTTTTTGATCCATTTTGAGGAACTTTTTTGGATCTAGCTTTGGCTATTCACCCAAGATTGCATGAGGACTTGAAAAGTCTCAAGTGTGGGGGAGACATCACACCTTCATTTTTAGGCCCTTATTAATATCAAAAGTGTGATTTTTTCCCTTTCTACTCCCTCTTATAACCTATTATTAGTCCCCTTTTGTCACAATCACTTGTGTTATGGTTATCACATGCTAATGAGGTGTGATGTTGTTAAATTCAATGCTTTTCCTTTGTTTTTAAGAGTTATTTGAGCTAGAACCTGCTTTTTCTAATGTGAGTACCAACTCATGTAACCCTAGTAAGGATCTATTACCCCAAATCATTAGTTTTCATATATTTTCACCCCAAGGGTGAAATATACCACATGGTTTTTGTTTCTAGGTGGCTCAAGATAGATCAATGTTGGTGGCTCGATATGGCTCTTAGGTGGCTTGAGATGGCTCCCAAGTTAGATAAGGAAGGCACTAACTCACAATCAATGCTCTTGTCAAATGCAAGGTGGAAATCCATACACTATAGAAACAGTTGAATATTTAATCAACTTCGAGGTTTTGGCAATAAGCATGGATATTTTCATGCATTCCATGTCATGAAAATATCTTATGCCAACATACAAGCAATTACCCATGTCAGCGAGAGTTGTATTTGTCAATGGCATGATGCCTTATTCTTATTTTTGGGATGTAAACAATTAACAACTATGTGCATCCTCGGGAGTTATTCATGGTTTAATGCACCCTCCCTTATATTATATAACCTCTATAAAATGTAAAGGTCGAAGGTAAATGTTTGTAATATTAGAGGATTGGTCAAAGAAGGAGTCAATCTATGTATTGCAAAGTTGTTCAAATGGTCCAAAATGATGACCATATGTTGGTGTATATTGTAGTTTGATGACCAAGCATAAGTGAATCCATGTTGAGTCTCTACAGAGTATCTTTATAATTGTTATATGAACTTGTGTATTCCTCTTTTAATATAAATGATGCTATTCTAAGTTTTATTTCATAGCAAAGTACTTATACTATAGTTTTCCTTTGTAGCACAAGTTATTAGGTAGGGCCCTCTACTTGGTTTGCATTGCAAATTCCTTTATTTCTTAATTAGATTAGCTTATAAGAGAGATTTGTATTTCTATTTATGTTCTGCAAATAAATATTTTCATTCACTGTCATTTTAATTATTGAACTTTCAAATGTCCTTCATTGCAAAAGTGTGGATTTCCTATGAGGTTAGGTACCAAAGGTTGAAGAATGAAAGTGATTTTTAAAGAATTGAAAAATTATTTGATGCATTTAATACAAACAATGTACTATGTTCAAAGCTCATAAAGTGCTTTCGTAAACATAATCTAGTTATCCAACAAAGCTTTAGCATTTTACTTTCTTTCTGATTGAATTTTATATTTTAATTATAAAGTGTGGTTTCCCCCACAAAATTTAGGAACTGAAGGTTGAAGGTGAAAGTGCTTCTGAAGGAAACATAGAACCATTTAATGTCTCTAATGTTAATCGATCGACTATGATTGGAGTATGCAAAGTACTCTTGAAAACATCTTTGTAGCATTTTAATTTTTAACCTAGCTGAATTTTATTGCAAGTGGGTTATCAAGAGCCAAGAGTGATCAGTGATCAAATCTCTTGAGGTGTGAATCACTTTTAGAGTGCAATATAAAAAATTAATTGTTTAAATTGCATTTTTGGATGTACAAATGGATTTAATGCCTTGAAAATCTCCATGAGCACTTGGATTGTGTAGAATACACAACTTAAACTTACAATTCCAATAAATGTATGCTAGATTTCAAATGATTAAAAAATATACATAAAAGGGACCAAAATATAAAATAGTGAATACTTCAAATGTTTTAATCATAATTTTTTTATTAAAATATTTTAATTATAACCCAATTTATTTTATGCCACATATTAATTTTATAATTAAGAATAAAATAAATTACATATTTTTCTTACTTCCCAATTTTTTTCCTTTGGCAGATTGAATTATCATGAATATACTCTTAGATTTAGTTTTAATTAAAAACATTATAAATATATATAATTATATGGATGCTCAATTGTTAATGACATTACAACCTAAAAGATGTAAAAAAAATAACTCTATAAAATAATATAATATATATATATATATATATAATATATATATATAGATATATATAATTATTTATAGATTATTTTTTTTACATCTTTTAGGTTTGTAATGTCATTAACAAATTGAGCAATCCATATAATTATATATTATTGTATATGTTTTTAATTAAAACTAATCTAAGAGTAATATTCATTTTTGCTTTTAATTATATTTGACATTGCTTTTTATTTAAAAGCTTTTTCATTTTTATTTCAAAAAAGACATATGTCAACTCAAAGTTGAGTAGGAAAGCAATTATACATCTTCCTCTCATGTTGAGGTGTTAGAATTCATCTCCAAACATGACAATAACTGATTTAAAGATTGAAGAATTTTTTTAACTTCTATTTAAAAAAAAAATTAATAATTTACTTTTCTAAGCTAATAATTTTTTAATAAAATATTAAAAATATAAAATTATTTAAATAATTTCTAAAATAACAATTAATTCATAATCACAATATTAATTACATTATTTTTTGATAAATACTAATATTTATAATTTTATTTTTAAATATAACTTTTACATACTAATGGCTATTTAGATTTTGAATAAAACTTTCAATCATTTAAAATAAATAAATAAAGTGCAAATTTGGTAGCCATCATTTGTGGCAATCAAATTCTACAAAACATATATCCTTTATTTTCACCAATACAAAAGGACGAGGAAGGATGGGACAGGTTTACTAAGGGAGAGGAATTGCCTAAATGGTTAAAAGTGGTTGGAATGAGCAATTTTTTTTAACAAATTTGGTAGAAATAATATTTAAATCATATTTTTGATGGTGGAAATAGATTCAGCACCATCAAAGACTTGTTGACACCCAAAATCTTAAAATTTAACAACTTTAACTTAGATTACAAAAATCTCTATCAAAATTATCAAAATATTACTAAAAATTCTATAATTATTAGAACCAAATTTATCAAAATATTAAAAAAAAAAAAAACAAACAACAAACACCCTAATTACACTCTAGGTAACATAAGTTATATCAAACGTTTGAGGACTACACCCCACGCCTTCGCCTCCGTTATGCTCAAGTCCAGCTACATCACTCGCCATTTCATTGTGCATTTATCGTTTGCACCGGTAGGACCCGCGGGGACGCTGTAGCCAGGGTACCTTGAATTTAATTTCATGCTCGAGCTCCCTCTAGTCTAGACGGCGCAGGCCCCAGGGACAATGACGGATGTCAGACGTCACACACTATTGGCTTCCGGTTGGAAAAGTTCTCCCACATAAAAAATTCCGATTATGGATGTCAACGTAAGTTCTCCCACATAAAAAATTCCGATTATTATGGATGTCAACGTAAGTTCTCCCACACAAAAAATTCCGATTATGGATGTCAACGTCTGTTCTTACAAACGGAGATTGAAAGTTCTCAATACCCTTCGACTACATCGGATATGAATCTTTGGACTGAAAGGAACGACAAAGTCAATCTTGTTGATGAGAAAAGCCAAACACTGATGATAGCATGGGAGTGAAGATGTGAGAAGTGGGATCGGTAACTTGAGGTCCACACTAACATTCTTCACATGAATTGCACTTTAAAGCCTCTTTGTTTGTTTATTCTTTTTATTGCAACAATATCCAAAATAGCTAATAAGAGTTGTTAGCTTTCTTTATTCGTACCAGTAAACTCTAGTGACCTATTGAAAATGCCTCCATTGCACAGTGGAATTTCAAGTGGTTTGCAGAAGGATTTTACCATGCCTGCCGAAACAGAGTCTACTGCTGTGGTTTTTCATAGCTATTTGCTGCCCTGTTTTTCATATCTAGACACTTTTTGTTTTGGGCGAATATGCACGTAGGAATCCCCATGGAAAGTCACAAATTCTGTGCCAGCAAATCATCATAGTGCTCGAGATCTGGTATATTGACACTGGCCTAGTGCAGTGAAAAATTTCAAACTCTTAGTACTTGATCATGGAATGCAGGAGGCTATTAGTAGTTTCACTAATATTCAGGAGAAGCAACGAATAACTCAGTTTTGATAAAGATGAAGCCAAGGAGGTTGCAGAACCCTAAGACTAGTGCTAGCCAGGTTGGAAGTAATTGTCTAAGCTCTTCAACCTAGTAAATCAACCTTTACTTGATGAAAAACACGCGGTGTAAATTTCAGATGTCTTGTACGCCTAGAGATAGTTTACTTGATTTCAAAGGAATCTAGAGATATTATTGATGTTGTCCCAAGGTCAATGTCTGATTTGTTGTGCAATATTACATGCAATACATGCAAACCCTATAAAGTGGGGGCATAATTGAAAAGCTTACACAACCGACCGATAGAAGAGAGTGATAATTTATTAAGAGGGTGTATTTCTACATAAGTGGCAAAGTTTGAAGGAGGATGACGTTGAGTTCTTTTATTCAATCTTTGAAATATCTAAATATTCATCAGGTTCGTGGATGCTCATCAACATCTTGCTAGTCACTTGTAACAAGTCATATACATTTTGTTCATACATCTGTTCAATTTTTGTTGGCATAAAAGGGAGCTTATTTCAACATAAGATGGTGCTCTTTCAATTAATAGTGCTCAAATAGCCTACCATTTTACTGAATCCCTGAGTCTAATAGTCAACAAGGTATGACTATTAGAGTTGATGGCTTGTACTACAATGGCAAAGGAATAACAAAGGAGTAGAAAAGTGTTTTTGAGTTGAAGGATTTATGTTGTATGCAAAGATATGATGTAAAGATAATGCACTTAGGCATGATCACAGAATAAAGGTATACCTGTGAGCAAAAGAGTAGAACATAGATTATTATTGGATGCTTATGTTGCATATGTTACATATGTTACTTGTGATGCTTGACAAAAGAGTGGCCTAGTTGAGTGATGATGCTGATTATTGATATGAATTAATCATTGCAAATTTATTTGTGAGAAATGTTTGCAAAGATGTTGCAGAGATTGTTGTGATGCAAGGCAAAGGCAAGGAAAAGACATTATGCAAGCTAAGGACAAGACATGATGAAAGGCTAAGGTAAATGTGTGAAGAAGTTGTCATACAAAGGGTGATGGCAAAGAAGCAACAAGGCAAAGGTGTTGACGACATAACATAACTATTGACAAAACAAAGGAGCAACAAAGTGTGATGAAAGAGTGTATGCACAATTGATGAGAAAGTTGATGTATTATGTCAATATATTATGTTGAGGTTGTTGATGTATGAAGTTGCTGAAATTGCAAAGGATATGTTGTTGGTATGTTGGATATGCAAAAATATTGTCGATGTTTGGTAACGCTAAGTTGGTGAGTGGAGTATAAATGTTAAGTTACATGGTCTTGGTATTATGTTGGTGTATGCAATTATTACATGTAGTTGAAAATAATATTGGATGGAGCATTTTTTTTTAAATATTCAAAACCTAAAGAGGTGTGAAACGAATTGGTGGAATGCAAAGAGGTAAGATTGTTCACTTCAAATTCTTGTGTGGAATACTAAAAGCCAATGAACTATCTTTATAAAAATATTTGTTATAGACATTTTTGGGCACTTCAACCCCAATCACAAATGTCCATAAAATGAGGGCTTTTAAGTCCCTAAAAGTGTTGCTTCATTGCCTAAAGGAACAAGGTCAACTGATTACATCATCTCCCAGAAATTCTCCACTGAAAACTGCTCATAAATGGTCAAAACTGGACCATAATGAAAGCTCAATGAAGAGGGTGCGATGCATATCACCTTCCCAATGTACAGGGTGCGATGCATACTGTTTTGCTCCTCTGTAGGGTGCGATGGTCGTGAATGGACAAATGGCAGGGACAAAAATGCGAGCTGGAAGATCATGGAATCTTCCAGAAGCTTCCCCTCTGACACTTGCCACTCCATTTTCGACCAAGGATGAGTAAGAGATCTTCATTCTCTAAGTGGAAGCAGGAACTATTAGAGAGAAGACACTAATCAAGATCCCAAAAGATGACTCACCTCTCTGTAATCATCTATATATGGATCCCTCATCACAGAGATCCAGAGGCCTGAAATTTTGTAACTTATAGAGAAGTGTTGTTGGTATTCTGGTGTACATTCACAGTGTTGGGTGATTTTGCTTTGCTTGAGGTGAAGAAGGGCTTTCCTTAGCTGGAGGATGATGCTGGGTCAGAGCTGCTCATGGTTGTAATCCTCTTGCTACTTTTTATCTGAATAAAGCTATTCTTGTTTCCTTCCATATTCTTGTGTATTCGTTTATATATGCTTGTATATGGTTAATGCACATCTGATCCTGCATTATTTATGAACTTAGATCCTTGTTTCTTGCGTAGTAGTATGTTGTTGTGATTCCATAGGTCGTTTTGAAGCTGAGTAGACAAAGAGCAAGTGGCAAAACTCTATCAAGAGAGAGAGGAAATCGAGCGCAAGACTCAGGTTGGCCCTCTTGGTTCTCCTCTCATCTATTTTCATAAAAGGAATCAATAGTAGACTTTGATTGTTTGTTTCTAAGATAGCCACCCATCTTACTGGGAATAGCAGCATCCGTGTGGACACTATTCCCGTATAACAAAATGGCGACTCTGTTGGGGAGCGACTAGATTACTTGTTAGCCTATCTATCCTTGTTTCTTTTATAAACATACAGATAGAGCCTGAAGTCAAGCCAACTAGCCTACTGCATTTGTCATACAAATGCAAAGTAGATCAATGCTGCTTCAGTCAATCTCCGGGTTTTTGTTTATAAATTAAACAATAGATCTACAAGCAATCTAATTGCCCTGAATGGTGGCTCTAGTAACCTCTTAGATCACCCCTGTGTTTTTACATACATTGATATATACTTATTCATCTTAAACACCTGAACTGAACTGCAAATTGTGAGTGAAATCTCATTCAAAGTCTCGCACTGTAACCATCGCACCCTGCCTTCAAGGCAGCCTGTATGCATTGCACTTCCCAAATGGAGTAGGTGCGTTGCATACTGAGTTCACTATGTAACAAGTGCGATGGTCAGGGAGGATTGAATTTGCCCTCTAACTGTGGATTTTTCTCACTGTTTTCAGTCTTATTCAAGAGTTTTTGTTGTCTGTAATCAGTGTACTCTTGTGAATACCCCCTTCTCTTGCATTATTCCGCCTCCATAGTGCAAAGAACTATAAACATTTTCTTATGTATTGTGCGTCATTTTAGTTCTCTTTTGCAAAAAGTAGCATAACCAAACTTTCGTCTCTAGACCTGAAAGTGTCATAGCTGTCGTTTTCAGTTTTAGAAAGCAATCCCATTGTTTTAGATAGTTGATTATAGAGTTACTATTGCATAGAATTTGAATTACTAGTTTTAACGAAAAGCAATTTCCATTTCAAAATCGCAAAGTGTTTCTCTTGCTTTCACTTCATTTTGAGAAAGAATTTTGTTGAGTACAGTCACTTTAAAAGTATTTCAGTTTTGCACATAGCTTTCTTAGCGTCATTTACACATTAAGAGAGATGAAAACCAATACATGCATGTGCATTTGCATTTTGAATGCTTGGCTTGATTTAGGACTGTGCATATTAGCGTGTGCTCTGTGCTTTGTGAAGAAAAGATGCTTGACTTTCTTCCCCTTAGTAGCTAGGATTTTCATTGCTGAAAGAAGATAAAATGTCTGTTTATCAACTTAGACTGCATTTAGGAATTATACATACATCACGTGGTGAACCTGAGAGGCAAACTATTAAGCAAGATCAACTTAAAATAAATATCAATGAATCTAACAACGCTTTGGAACTTAACGCACAACATCTAGAGGTCTAGGCTAGAGACGTCTTCCGACGTCGTAAAGCCTGGTAACTATTGCTTTCAGTGCTGGTTGGGTGATTCCTCCACTCTGAGACGACAAGTGCCAGTACGGACTTGTGCTCCCACGTATCGTCGCATATATATTGGGAGACCACAATAGGCTGCATCCTTTATCCTTAGGAAGCCGTGTTTGCCGCCTTATCGAACGTAATGCATTGAACATAGCATTCGAGAAGATTGCTTGCCGTACCGTAAAAAGTATTCTGCAATTTTACGATTGGTTTGGTAATCCTCTTTGCCTAGAACTCCATAGAAGTCCATTTTTCTCCTTTTCAGACTCCTTAAAGGAAAATGTCCTTTGAGCGCTTATCACTACAAGCTCAATAAAAATCGAAGGCGACTAGAGTCATCTTTTGTTTTTTCTCGACTCTTTAAAATTGAAAAAACAAGTTGTGTCAAAGCGTCTAAAATTCATTTAATTCGAAAAACATTTTTCCCTTTTATTTTGAGTTGATCAATTAATCCGCAATCATGGAAGAAAGTCAATCAAAACCCTGTCGTTCGCAGAGACTTATGATTCAACCATCGTTGACTCCAGAAGCAAAGACATTCCAGACGAAGAGAACTCGTTTAACCGGGTCAAAGTCCCCTAGGTTGGTTGGAGCAAGCACTTTAACATCCTCAGAGACTCCAGTTACTCTAAACATTTCTGGAATCCCTACCTCTACGGAAGAAATTCTGCAACAGCAACAGGACATTACAACTGATCCTAGTGTGACGGTTAACACTTCTATTCCTGAACTGGTTCCTTCTACAGCCGATTCAGAAGGTGTTACTCCCCAGCCGTCTGCTGCTGCAGAACTTACATCTTCTTCGGCACCAGAAATATTTTACAGACCTGACGATCTGCCTCTTCCTCCTAGATTGATTGCCATAGAAAAGATTGTGGAAGATCCTCCATCTAGCACTCCAACGCAACTTGGAGCTGGGATCGCCCTATATCCTTCTTCATTAGAGAATATTCACCCACCCTCGGAAGTTCCTGAAGAATCGCTGAGGAATCTTTTGAATAGACTTAATATGTCTGAACAACCATCAACATCAAGGACTGTGTCACTCGACACAGCAATAGCGGAAGCTCCTTCTGCTATTCCGACAATGTTCGCCAGCGTACCATCTGTCCCAACCAATTTTCATTCGCTGGATGGAGTCCATCCTGGGACTATTTCGACAGTATGGACTGTTCTTGTTTGTTTGTCCGAAATTATATCTGGAATCTCTTATGTTGAGTCTCAACAAATTGATCCATCACAAGGTCAATTTGGACAAACTGGTCCCCAAAGGAAAATTATTCCTTTGAGCACTGGATTGCCATCGTATGGAGGGTTGTATACCCTTTCATTGTCTTCCCAAGAAGGACAACCACGCGTGAGTTCGCAACAAAATTTGGGTTATGCTGGAATCACAACTAGCGGTTGGGTACCAGTCTTGTCTCAACAACCAAGAGTTGTATGTTCAATACAACAAAGTTCACCTATGACAAATATTCCCACTACGCCGACTATTGTGGCAGTATCGCAAGTACAAACGTCACCAATTGTATGCCAACCTCAAGTTTCACAGGTTGCAATACACCAATCTTTTGTACCTCCGACACAACCACAATCACCCACTAGTGGAATGGCACAGGTTCAAATGGGGAACACCAACCCCCATCTTGGTCAAACAATTAGTGTTGGACAGTAGTCCATGGCTTCACAACCGTGGCTGGTGCAATACCAACAACCGCAATTCCAGCAAGCTTACCAAGGATATGAGCAACAAGTCTTTGCAAGTAATGGGCAGCAGTATCAATCATATCATAATGGTTATGCCCATCAACCTTACCAAAGTTACCAATATCAAATGCATTATGCTGGTATGTAAATACCGACTGCTCAAACAATTTCATCTTATCCTGGGTATGCTCAACCGAGCCTAAATCAACAGTTACCCTTCGTGGAAACTCTAGAGTTACCAGATCTAAGTCAACTAACGAACGATCCAATTTCCTACGCCCCTTGGCGGCCGCCGATTCTGCATAAACTCCCGTCGGATATTCCTAAATTTAATGGAAATCCGGGTGAAGACCCATCGAATCATGTGATGACCTTTCATTTGTGTTGTTCGTCAAACACTCCCAATGATGATTTGATTCGGCTTCGACTCTTTCAATGCACGTTAACTGGTCCAGCAGCAAAGTGGTATATCGAGCTACCTAGAGCTTCATTTGATAACTTCAGTACCCTAGCCAAAACCTTTTTAACCCATTTTCAGTTACCTATCAGGTACGAAACAGGAACTGAGCTGCTTAACAATTTCAAACAAACGACAACCACTCACATATCCGATCATATTCATGAGTGGCGGCGTCATCGTAGAATGGTAAAAACATATGTTCCTGATCAACTATTGGCTAAATGGTTTATTAAGTCACTGTTACCCACTATTACAGAAGATGTGGCAAAAGGTGGAGTCGTCACTGAAGAGCAAGTTATTGCTCGTGCACAACATCTAGACTTGATCTATACTCAGTCTGGCACGCTCTATGATAAAACACCTGACGCTCCTAGACTGGAGTTCTCCATTCCTCCACCTCCTAAATCAAACAAAGACTCTCATGCTCGCGATGGTGTGATAGGTACAACAAACACTAAAACCGCAAAGGCCACATCGAAAAAGGCCCGCACGGTTTTGAATCAAAATGAAAATGACGAATTTCTAGCCTCGGAAGTAAATTTCGTGTCAATAGACAAAGGCAAAGAAACCAAGCAACCAGGAGGCAAGAAGAAAAAACAAGGGAAGAAGAAAAACCAGGGAGACTCATCTCCTAGAAAATCTTCTGCAAACCCTTCTAGGAATGTGAAACCAAAAACTCCATGTCATATATGTGACGAGGATCACTGGACAAGGGACTATCCATTCAAAGAAGAACTTAGAAAATCTTTCAAAAGTTCAAAAACCTCGGCTGTATTGACTGATCCGTTTCCAAACCCAGGAACAAATCTGGTTGCAAGCGAAAATGCTTCCCTATCCCAAGTACTAATGTTGTCAGTCTCGAAGCAACTGAATGATACTCTTATAACAACAAGGAGTAAAGATTACGGGAATCCACAGATGTTGAACAACAAGGATAATGATCAAACTAGTAGTTCAACAACGACTTCAACAGAAGTCGTGCCACCCATCATTCCTCAATTAACAATAAAACCACCAAAGGGAGTAGTACACAAATCGACGTTTAATCCTCGTGCCCGAGCAGCACAACACTATAATATAGTGGAGGATTTAGCCCAATCGCCATCTGCAATGTCGACTCTTGAGGTGCTGCAAAATTTCCCCTCCCAAAAGCAGGCTTTATTATCAGCGATAGGTGGGATTAACCCAATGGATTCCAATCTTGTATCTTTTAATCATAAAGGATACGACCCTCAGTTACCAACTCAACTAGCTTTCCTCATTCAAGTGAAAGCCCTCAACAAAACTGTTCATAGAACAATTATTGATGAGGGGGCATCTGCATGTATCATGTCGATGAGTTGCTGGAAAACTCTGGGGTCTCCATCTTTGTCGCGATCGTCAACAACATTAAAAGCATTTGATGGACGAACGTACATCCCGTATGGGATACTAAGTAACTTGCAAGTCGAACTGGGGGGCAAAATAGTAGAAATCGATGTTGAAGTCATCGACGGAAATCTTGATTACAACATCCTACTGGGAAGACCTTGGATATATGCCATGGCAGCTGTTGTGTCGACCTACTTTAGGAAAATTACATTTCTTTCCCAAGGAGGAATTACAATCATCGACCAACAAACTTTTCTCCCCAACAGTTCACAAATTACGGGAAGAATTCCAATGATCCATGGAAGCCCTAGCATGCTTCATAATATTGTAGTAGGCCTACTAAAAGACCCTACGTTAATGGGAACCTTTACCCTACCGCCCCCTACCAATTTGGTGGAAGTGGCTAATGTAGGAACCTGCAATATGATATCTTCCATTCAAAAGATGTCAGAAAACGATGTTAAGATGGATCATTCGCAGGTTTTACCTCTAACCCCGCTGGAAATATTATAGCAATCAATGTTGTCAGCATGGGAGGCAAACCAGCATCAACGCTCATCAAGCGTTTGGATAGATAGTTCTAAGGAATATGGCACCCCTTCAGATCCTTGGTCGCAAGTACACCTTACAGACGAAGGAATCATTCAATTGATGATGATCGGTGGGGCACCATGGGAAGATCACCACCATCGTTCCCATCTTCCAACTTGTAAAGAAGATAATTCCGGCAACCTACAACATCCTTTAGTATTTGAATTTCTGACGAATACTGTAAACACGGTGGATTCCGAGAGAAACCTATCCAATATCGAAGAGACTATTTCCATAAACATCTCAACCAAAACAGATATTGTAGAGAACATTCATGTTGGCAAATCTTGTTCTTCTTCCAAACTGGAAATATATAGCGCTCTCTTTCGCGAGTTTAGAGATGTCTTTGCTTGGTCATATGATGAAATGCCAGGTATAGACTCGAGCATAGTTGAACACGAGATTAAGATGTATCCAGATGTCAAACCGGTACGACAGTGGCTAAGGTAGGTGCACCCCAAGAAAGCCCTTGCCATCAAGGTGGAAGTTGAGAAACTCCTCCATGCTAGTTTCATTTACCCCATTCCTCTAACCGATTGGGTATCGAATATGGTTCCTGTGATGAAAAAACAAGGAACTATTAGAGTGTGCATTGATTACAGGGATGTGAATCAAGCTTGTCCGAAAGACAACTACCCTACACCCTTTATTGACTAGATAATTGATGAATGCACCGGATGCGAAATCTTTTCATTCATGGATGGATTTTCCGGGTATAATAAAATAAATATCCGCCCACAGGACCAGTCAAAGACTGCATTCATTTGTCCGTGGGGCACATTCGCATATCGCAAGCTACCCTTTGGGTTGAAGAACGCAAGGGTAACTTTTCAGAGAGCAATGAACTATGCTTTCCATGACATCAAAAACATCGTTCAACCTTATCTCGATGACCTCCCAGCTCATTCGCGAAAGCGGACCGATCATCCGCACCATTTGAGAGCAATATTTCTACGTTGTCGACACTACAAGATAAGACTCAATCTGCACAAATGTGTGTTTTGTGTCAGTTCTGGTCGTTTACTTGGCTTCGTTGTCTCAAAGGATGGGATTCGTCTTGACCCTTGCAAGGTTCAGGAAATCATTGATTTGCCTCCACCTTCAAGCCTGCTTTAGATTCAGAAACTCCAAGGGAAAGCAAATTTCCTCAGGAGGTTCATTCCAAATTACGCCGAACTAGCTAAAGGTTATACTCGTCTTTTGAAAAAGGA
>APFE030893298.1:36036-70328 GCA_000404065.3 Pinus taeda
TATCTTTTATTTTCTATGGATCATCAAACATAGCCTTTGGAGAAATTTCCCCAGGACCTAAGACTTAAGACACATGAGGGGATTAACATTTTCAACCCTCAAGACTCTTTACATCATGACTTTTACAAATTTTACATCTTAAGGGGGAAAAGCCCTTTGACAGACCCTCATAGACCACCCAGATCTGCGACCAAACATAATCTAGCAGATTAACACACTAGGATTCTCCTAAGACTCTAATGATAAAATTCATTCCGGCTTTGGGGTCAGGTTGAAGGAAAACTCTGCTGATCATGGATCGGTGAGACGAAAAACCTTTCGGAATGAAGGTTATCACTAGAGAATTAAGTCCACCTAGGCAATTTACATACATGACTCAGCTCTGCTAAGATTATTTACATCAAAATGCAGACTGGGTTTACAACTTTAATAAGATTAGGAGAATGACGATGACTGCTGAATGGCACGAACATCTCGATCAAGCGCTGTCCCTTTTTGCGAAAAAAAAGGGGTGTACTGCTATGGGTAGTTGACACGCAACGGTCAACAATGAGTTTGCCATGAGTGCTCATGCATCTCCAGGAGGGAAATGGGGCGATATAGAATTGTAGTTGGGAGGACTACATGTGGGTAGGATCCTTGAGGAACCCACCTCTTGGATCAATTCCTTGCTACGATAGCCTGAGATTCAAAAGTAGTGAGATGCACTTAGTGTCAGATGATGTAGTGGGTTGGTTGGAGAGACAAATGCAGTAGCCTGAGACCAAAGACTGATCAACGTAGAGCAAGGTTGGCAACAATGTCGATGGCACAGTGCAGAAGCCAGCAGTAGCATAGAAGATTTAGAGGGTGAGAGACTATTAGCAGTCAGATTCCAACATTCACATGGTATTATGCTGAACACAATTAGTTCAATAATTTTGGGTGTTGTTTAGTTGCTTCTCTCAACCATTGAGTTGCAGCACGAATGCAGTGTTAGTAGTAGCAGTGCTAGCAACATAGAAGATGCAGCATTTGAGAGGGAGTTGTAGTACTGATGCAGCAGTAGCAGCAGTGGCAGTGGTAGTGGCAGTGTCATGGGCAGCAATACAGTAGCAGCGGTGGCACAATGTTGATGGCAGCAACAGTGCGGAAAGGAGATGCTTCAGAGACAGAGCAACATGCAATTGGACATTGTTGCTAGAGCACATTCCTCGCTAAGAGGGAGTGTCAGTTTTTGGTAGCATCAAATGTGCTCTAGCCATGAAGATTGGTCAAGAAGCTAAGGCACATGAGTTCTAAAAAATCCATAAACCATTTGGTGAAATTCCATCCGGATTGTATTTTATTAAAATAATTAATATTTTTAATGGGGTTCCTAAGTCTAAACTTAGGAAAATTAAAGTATTAATGGGTATTAATCAAAATATGTGTGAGAATGTTCTAGAATGCGGATCAAGTCAAGTTTTTAATCTTAGTCATTTATTAGAGACTTAACCTCGACCGTTGAAGTGTCAACAAGAAAAGTATAAGGAGGAGGCTTGGGGTTCATTCCGAAACACACCAAGAGAATGAATTGATCTAGAGTTCGAAATTTCTAGGGCTTGGAAGTTGAGAAATTCGAACTAAGTGATCATTCTGTAGTAGAGGGGCAGGGATAGTTCGGGAATACTGGGTAGAGAGGTGGAGAGCCACTAGTGGAGATAGCGCAACACTTAGAGGGATTGATGCTAGGCCATTCTGGGCCCACACAGGCTTAACACAGAGCCAGAAGGGACAACGTAGAAGGGAAGATGCCTTCACGCAGAAATATGGAACTATCGGGGATCTGTCGGAACAATTGGGAGAGGTTGACGCAGAAGTTCCAAGAGGTAGAAGAGACTGTGCAGAGCTGACGAAGAGCCTGTAAGGCTGACGCAGGGCCTACACAAGGCCAGCACAGAGATAGACGGGGGTTTTCTAGTTCTGCTGCTGGATCAGCCAGAAACCGCCGGGTGAAGTGTGGTAATCTCACTCAGTTTTTTGCCATTATATTTTTCTCTGTAACTGGATTTCCAAGAGGGCATCCAATATTGTATTCAAACTACTGCCTAACAATATAAAACCCTTAGAGTTGCTACATCGGTTTTCCCGCATTGGGTTTTCTCGGGGACTATTTTGTCCAAAAATATTGGTGTCCTATTTGTCTTGTTCTATGCTCAGTTTCTTGTTTCATGTAATCAAATTAAATTTGGTGTAGGTTGCAGAAGTAATTTACTTCAGTATTTTTTCATAAAATAACTTGATAATGTATATTAAAATCTAGTGGGAGAAGTAAATTCTGTTTTGTAGTAGTATAGGTTCCTTGAGTATAGGATTTTTCACAGTATTAGCAAAGAGAATTCTAACCATAGGAGTCTTTTGAACTAATGGGGTTTTGGAGGCCTTTGTAGTTATCTTATGAGTAGTTCTTTTATTCCTTGGAGCTATGATATCATCGAACAAAATACTAGGGGAGATGTGAGGATCAACCTTAGGAGTCACCAGAAGAGAATCTATGTTGTGTTTATAAGTTATTCTCTTCAAAATTCTTAATGAAGCTTATTCTTCAGATAACGATGAGGTTGACTCAAATCCTCCTTGCAAATGACGTCAGAGATGTTGCCTTAAAATCTAGCAGGTCTTGTGAGAGGCCTCACAAGGCAAGAGACATACCAAGATGCAACAATGAGGTGGTTGCCATTGTCACCTTCACACTTCACCTCCTGCTCTTTAGTGGAATTTCACCACATGGTAGGCTTCCCATTTTATCATCTAAAGGATATTCTAAGTCAATTGGCTCAAGGTGATATAAATAAAGAGTAAGCAAGGTTCTTCTATGGATTGTGAAAATTCGAGAATACCACTTGAATCTACTACTCAACAACTAATTAAACTTCTCCTATCTATTAAATATTGAAACAAATTATTTACTGTTTCCTACAACAAATATCGAAGCTAACACACTACAACCTTCATTTAATTAATTAATTTGCACAAAACAAGAACATAACAAATAGAGAAAGATGTACAAGTGACACTGTATTTTTTGGACAAATGTCCCTAGAAAAACCCAATTAGGGAATACCGGTGCAGCAGCTCTGAGGGTTTTATATTAATATGTAGTAGTTTCTAAATGCAGCTCTGGATGCCCTTCCAACAATCCAGCTACAGAAAAAATAAACTGGCAGAAAAACTTAGTGAGATTACCTCACTTTACTCGGCAATTTCGGTTGTTTCGACAATTGAACCAACTATCCTCGGCTATGCGTCAGCCTCAACAGGCTCTGCGTTAGCCCAACTGGGAAACGGTTGCCCTCTAGAGCAATTTCCAGCCCTCCTGGCTCAGTAATCTCAGTTCTCGTGCAAATTTCAGATTTTTGCACTGGAACACTGGGTTGCTTCTATGTCGGCCCTTCTGGCTCTATGTCAGCTCTGCGTGGGCCCTTCTTGTCCAGCGTCAACCCCTCCTGGGTCTGCACTGCCTCCTCTCGGTGTTTCTCTGCCTCTCTATTGTTGATCCTGGGTCCTGGAGAAGATACTCCAACCCAACTATCCCTGCCCCTCACTACAAAAGCTCACTATCAAAAATCTCCCAACAGCTGCTCTACTTCAGAAAATATATTCTCTGAGCTCTCTCTGTGTGTCTTCCAAGTGACCCTCAAACCTCCTTAAATAATCTCCTCGTTGACATTCAATGGCCCAGATTAGAAGCTAATCAATGGCTAAGATCATTGCTGCTTGATCCTCGTCTTCTTCTAGAAGGTACTCCCACAGTTTATATTAATACTCTTTAATTATTTTATTTTCCTAAGTTTAGACTTAGGGTCCCATTAAAAATAATTAATTATTTTATTACAACTGTTTCTGGGTGGAATTTCCCAAAATGATTTATGGGTTCTTTGGAATACATGTGCCTAGGCCTCCTTGCAAAATTTGAGACACATCAGATGCTACCAAAAATCAACATGGATTAGAGCACAATTATTTATTTGAAAGGAGCAACGTACCATAGCAATGCCTTCAAAGGAATACTTGATACCTAGGGTTTCAAAATATAGCTCAATAAAGGTGTATCTAGGCATGCAAGCATAAGGAAAAGGTTTACTTAAAGATGATATCAATAATAGGAGATGGTAAAGCTTCAAATAAGCCCTAAGTTGAAGACTTGTATAAGATTAGGGTTTATCTAGGCCCTAATTGCCTAGAGTTGATGACGTTAGTTCTAATGAGGCAATTTTCACCATGAAACAAGCTATATTTTGTAATATTCCTAATTGGGAAATAATAGTAAATACCAAAAACACGAACTAGGAACAACATTTAAAATTAAAGTCCAAGCACCCGATCAAAACACTATAGAAAATAAGCAGAATAATTAAGCCATTTTATTAATCAATGGGAATTTGAGTACATAATGAGTAAGAACAATGGAACCTAGGTTTTCTATGCAAGTTTCGCAAACCCTAGGTGAAATCTCGCTGACTCAGCTACTGAAATGGATCCAAATTGTTGCTATAGGCTGCCTATGAAATTTGTTATAGGCTGCCAAATGGAACTGGAAGTTCTGCTCAAAATAATGCCTAGAATGCTCTGAAATTGTAGCCACGAGCTCCTCTCCTAAAACTTGAAAAAGTCCAGAAAACGTTTGGCCTATCCCCAAGCCAGAATCGAACCCACAAAGTGATGCAAATTCCCCAGCTAACTAGCAAATTACAATCTTCCCTACTATAAGAATGAGGATTTCAAGCTCGAATATCGCCTAAACATTTTTGTAAAATTAGCTAGAGACTCCTCTCAATAATCCCACAAAAACCCAGAAAGGGTTTGGGTTGAATCCACCGAACCTCGTTGACCCTCAATAAGTGCAAATTGCCCAATTTGTCCAGAAAACACCCCACAGTCTTGATACTGCTGAATTAAGCCCAAATACACAACTAGAAATCTCTCCCAACTCTGGCTAAATTCTCCCTTGAGGTATACCTCCAATCTTTGGCCCTTATCTCTCCTCAACCTCTATTCCTCCAGCCCTTCCGCAACCTTACTTGGAGATCCCTACGCACTTCTAGAAATGTAGAATTTTGGCCCTAAGAATTCCCTCAAACTCAACCCTACTAATCACCACAAAATCTCTAGATAAAATAATGGAAAACACTTGCAAATCCTCCGATGCTCTGCTCCTCCTTAACTGATCTCCCCACAAGTAATTCAAACCACTTCTTGGCCCTGGAAGAAACACACTAGTTGTAATAACCTGCAAATATGCCTAGTGGGAACTCTTGTTAATTTTTGTAGCATCAAATGTGTTCTAGCCGTGAAATTTGGTGGATAGGATAGAATACATGAGATCTCCAAAATCCAGAAATCGTTTCTGGAAATTCCACCTAGGCATGACTTAATTAGATTATTAACCAATTTATTTTTTGTAGCATCAATGTGTTTTAGCCATGGACTTTGGTGGAAAGGATAAATACATGAGATCTCCAAAACCTAGAAATCGTTTATGGAAATTTCTACCTAGGCATGAATTAATTAGATTATTAACCAATTTTTTAATGTTTCCTAAGTCTAAACTTAGGAAAATTGGTTAATTAATCAGAATTAATTATGTCAAAGGTGAGCTCTAGAAACTCACATGAATCAATCCAAAAATGATTTGAACCATCGATTAAGATTTAATCCGGTCGTTGGAGTTCCAATAGGAAGATATAAGAAGAGATATAAGAAGGGATTGATGTGGTGATGTAGAATACACTAGGCTCACTTGGAGAATTTGATTTTCCAAAGTAGCAGCCGTTAGTTATCGGAGAGTTCGAGCTTCAATGAGGAAGTAGAGACAATGAGGGGTAGAGACAGTGATCCAGAGGAAGTTTTCTAGATTTGGAGAGGCAAAAACAAGGAGGTCGAGGTCTTCCTAGTGAGGCAACATAGAGGATTGAACAGTTGCTTCAGAAGAGCAACTCAATTTAATTGGAAGAAAAATCGTTTTTAGTTCCAAAGGTCGGACAGAGGTTCCAGTGAGTTGGAGAAGCGATTTCGTCACTAGAGACAGGGAGAACGATTTCATCAGAGGTAGTTTAGAGGCTATGTTGATTTGGGGTAGCATCGGATATGCTCTAGCCATGAAAATTGGTGGAGAGGCTCAAGCACATGAGATCTCCAAGACCTAGAAATGGTTTAGGCAGATTCTAACCGGTTTGGGAGATATTAAAATAATTAATATTTTTAATGGAGTTACTAAGTCTAAACTTAGAAAAAATAAAATATTAATGGGTATTAATATAAAACTAGGTTAGAATGTTCCAAAAGTCATGGATCAAGCCAAATCTAATCTTAGCCGTTGATTAGAGATTTTATCTCGGCCATTGATGGACCAACAATAAAAGTATAATAGGAGGCTTGAGGGTTAATTGGAGGATACACCAAGAGAGATCAAGAATTCGATTTTCTGGGGCAGGGTTTGCTGAGGATATCGAGTGAGTGATCTGATTTGCAGCTGAGGAGCAGTGAATACATAGCAGAGAGGCAGAGTTAGTACCAGGAGGATTAGCACAGAGCTGAGAGAGGTTGACGCAGACCTAGCTAGAGGCCACGTAGAGGCAGCTAGGAGCTGCACAGAGCCAGAGAGGCCAGCATGTGAGACGCAGAGGGTCTAGGGGCTGACGCAAAGGTTCCAGAAGCTGACGCAGAGGCCAGAGAGGCTGATACAGGGCCTAGAGGCAGCACTGGAGGATTTCGTGGGACAGACTGGGAGTTGGAGAGCCGAATAGGGTGACGTAGTCCCTATCAGAGTGACACAGAGTAGCAGAAGCTGCATTGTTGTTGTGGGATTGTTCATCCCTGGAATATCTGTCTCTAACTGAGAGGTACTACTGCTGAGGGAGTTCTCTGTTGGGTGAGCCATTTCTAGCACCCAGATTGTATTCTGAAACTGCATAATAATAAAACCCTCTGAATAGTTTCATCGATTTTCCTACATTGGATTTTTGCGGGCACATTAGTCCAAAAACAATGGTGTCACTTGTGTGCTTGTTTACTTTTAGTTGATGATCTGTATGTGTTGATACTGTACTTGTATTTATTTTCATTATTTACATGGTAAATAACTTGTTAAGTAATTGAACAAGTAGGAAGAAATAAATCAGATAGTACATGAAGAATTTCTAACGGGTTAAACTTAGAAATTCCAACATGGTATCAGAGCATGGTTGCAGATCACAGGATAATTGAAGGCATCAGCCGAGCAGAGCAGTAGTAGCAGAAACAGCTATCCCAAGTGACAAAAGTTGTTCGTAGTAGAAAGTAGCAAGAAAAGGGTGACGCAGAGGGCCTATGTCATCAGTTCGAGCCAATAGGAGGATTAACGCAGAGGTAGAGAGGAGCAAACCTTACCTATGTTGTGCCCGGTCATCTTTCTCAGTCAGGAAGGATCGACTCTGTGGCCAGAAGGTGTAGATTTTGCCAGTGTCGGGATTGTGTAGAGTCTAGAGGCTTAGTCCTTCAAGTTGCTGGAGTATAGGAGGTTGCGGATAATTTGTGGAGCGAAGCTGGTGGGGCACTGTGGTCAGAATAGTACCTAACAGGGAAAGACTAAGGAGGAGGGATTTCTAGAAAGGAAATCGAGACTCAAAGGGAATCGAACCGAGGACTTCTAGGAGGGAAGTAAAGAGACTCAGAGAGAGTCAAATCGAGGACTTCTAGGAGGGAAGTAAAGAGACTCAGAGGAGTCGGAAGAAGAGCAGCATAATGGCTGTGAATGGACTGAGAGATCAGGATAGGTTGGACAGAGCATCCAACTTTGTGGTTTGGAAAGCCAGGATCTTGTCCATTCTAGAAAGATATCACATCGATGACTTTGCCTTGAAAACAATAGCAATCCCAGTTGACCCAACTGAAAATTAGAAGTACGAGGAGGCAAGGATCATGTGGTGCCGCATATTACCGAGAAGGACATGACAAATGAGATGTGGAATGCCCTTAATAAATTGTACCAGCATACTTTCGTGCAGAGGAAGATGTTACTTGAAAATCAGCTGCGGTCATACTCGATGCAGAAAGGAGAGCAGATAGATGTCTTCCTCGATGGATTGAAGGAGATCCATGATCAGTTAACTCAATAGGGGCCATGCCGGATCAGGAACTGATGGTGAGGACGGCATTAAACGTAGTCTCAAAGGATTGGGAGGTATTTGTCCAAACCATACTGGGCAGGTCGAGCCTTCCAGATTGGGAGGAACCGTGGGCGGCTCTTCATCAAGAAGAGATCAAATGGGTGACCAAGGCAGGGAGTAACGGAAAAGGGTTCGGAATTAAGGAGGAAGAAGAAGATGCGGCTCTCGCATCTTTGGGAAAGTAGGACAAGAGAAAGATGAAGGACCTCTCTAAGGTCAAGTGCTTCCATTATGGGGAACTAGGTCACTATGCGAACTAGTGTCCAAGGAAGAAGAGTAAGGGAGAGGCTTTTGACTCAAAGGAAGCTCCAGGAGGATGACGATTGTGCCATGAGTGCTCATGCGCCACTTGAGAGGAAGTGGGGTGACATCGGGCTATAGTCTAACAGACTACAGGCGATGAGGGGCAGGATCCTTGAGGTACCCAACCTCTTGGATTATACCTTGCTACGGGAGCCCCGAAGAGGAGGAGCAGGACTGGCAGATGTTGGTAGAGATGGATGTAGATGAAGCGACAAAGAGTGCTACAGTGTAGGAGTCCCGAGACAACAGGCTGCAATGGTGCGAGATGCAGCGAGTTGTTGCAGCAACGTGGAGGTCAGTAGAGGGAGCACTTGTTAGCGGTAGAGGTAGCTTCAGCATCGGGAGAGTCTCTAGCCTGACATGGATGTCAGAGTTGGGTGGATCAGCTAATTCCTTCTCAGTAACTGGGTTGCAATGTAGTAGTTAGCAGTGGCAGTGCTATGGGCAGCACGATGCAACGTGAGAAGAAGGGGACACAGTGCAGATGCAGTGTTGGGTATTGAGACCAACAACAGCACAGATGCAGAAGGAGTTGTTGTACAGATGCAACAATGGCGGTGGCAAGGTCATGGGCAGCGGTACATGATGCAGCAGTGCAGAGGATGTTGGGCAAGGAGGCTTAGCATCAGCAGAAGGACCGATGTTGGATGATCAGGGTGATACTTAGTGAGGAGTATTACTAGAGCACAGTCCTCGCTAAGAAGGAGTGTTTATTTGCGGTAGCATCGGATGTGCTCTAGCCATGAAAATTGGTGGGGAGGCTAAAGCACATGAGATCTCCAAGACCCAGAAATGGTTTGGGTAGATTCTAACTGGTTTGGGAGATATTAAAATAATTAATATTTTTAATGGAATTCGTAAGTCCAAACTTAGGAAAAATAAAACATTAATGGGTATTAATATAAAACTGGGTTAGAATGTTCCAAAAGTCATGGATCAATCCAAATCTAATCTTAGCCATTGATTAGAGATTTAATCTTGGCCATTGATGGACCAATGAGAAAAGTATAAGAGGAGGCTTGAGGGTCAATTGGAGGATACACCAAGAGAGATCAAGAATTCGATTTTCTAGGGCAAGGTTTGCTGAGGAAATCGAGTGAGTGATCTGATTTGCAGCTAAGGGGCAGTGAATACATAACAGAGAGGCAGAGTTAGTACCAGGAGGATCAACGCGGAGTCGGAGAGGTTGACGCAGACCCAGCTAGAGGCCACACAAAGGCAGCCAGGAGATGCACAGAGCCAGAGAGGCCAATGTGTGAGACGCGGAGGGTCTAGGGGCTGATGCAGAGGCTCCAGAAGCTGAAGCAGAGGCCAGAGAGGCTGATGTAGGACCTAGAGGCAGCGTTGGAGGATTTTGTGGGACAGAGTGGGAGCTGGAGAGCCGGATAGGGTGATGTAGTCCCTATCAGAGTGATGCAGAGCAGCAAAAGCTGCATTGTTGCTGTGGGATTGTTCATCCGGTAATTTAGCTGAAATATCTGTCTCCGATTAAGAGGTACTATTTCTGAGGGCATTCTCTGTTGGGTGAGAGCCATTTTTGGCACCCAGGTTGTATTCTGAAACTACATAATAATAAAACCCTCTGAATAGCCGCACTGGTTTTCCTGCATTGGGTTTTTTTTGGGGACATTAGTCCAAAAACAACGGTGTTACTTGTGTGCTTGTTTACTTTCATTTAATGATCTGTATGTGTTAATACTGTACTTGTATTTATTTTCAGTATTTACATTGTAAATAACTTATTAACTAATTGAACAAGTAGGAAGAAATAAATCAAATAGTACAGGAAGAATTTCTAAGGGGTTAAACTTAGAAATTCTAACAGGCTAGACGTCATAGGGCAGGTGCAAGCATTGTGTAGAGGCTGATGCAGAGAGTCGAGGAGGACGAATTTTCTGAAGGGAAGTTGTGTCGGGGTTGGTTATGGAAGAAGGGAAATTCCCTTAAATAATTTTGGCCATGTTTTCTTGTTGTTTGAATTACCAGTTGGGCATCCATAGATTGTACTTAGAATTCACTGTTGCTTAATAATAAAAACCCTCAGCTACTGCATCAGTTTTCCCAAGTTAGGTTTTTCCGGGTTCATTTGTCCAAAATAATGATGTTAATTTTATTGTGTGTGTGCTTTTATTTTCTCATATTCCAACACTATTATTTTTGCAATATTTTATTTGTGAAGGTTGCAGTGTGATTTATTTGATATTTTCCCTAGTAGATAAATTGTTAAAATAATTAAAATTAGAAAAATAAATTCCAGTTGCTGCAATAGGATTCCAGTTTTGGAATTTTCACATGGTATCAGAGTGTGAGTGATCAGTTGGGAAGCTCAGAAGTAGAGGAAAGAATTTCATTGCTCAGAGGGAGCAGCAGGTCCAAATTCTTAGAGGTATTGTAGTGATCAGATAAGCAAGCCGAATTGCTGGGGCAAGAATTCTATTTTCAATTGCAGGGTTGCAGAAAAGAGTTACCCGGATTAGTGATTCCAGCAGTCAGATGGAGCAACTCTAGCTCAAATTTTCACTAAGCAAATTCCTTGGTTGGAAGCATAGGGTTTTGCAGCAATAGAATCAACATCGGGTGGAAGAGAAAAACACACACAATAGAGGGAAAATTTCAGTGAGCTTCTAGTCTCGGAAGTTCGTTTTTTCCAGCAGCAAATTGGCATTAGTTGAGTGCAGATTCTCTCACTCCAGAAAGGAGTGCATATAATAGAACCAACAGCCAAGCAGAGGGAAAGAATGATTTTTTGACTAGATTCAAGATGGCCACAGTTGGGCTCAGAGATCAAGACAGATTAGACAGTGCCTCCAACTATTTCATTTGGAAGGCCAGAATGTTCTTTCTCCTTCATGAGCATGGTATGAAGACCTATGAAGAAAATGTGATGCCAGCCATACCTCTAGGAGTGAGGTGGGGCGACTTGGAGTTGTAGCCCCAGTGAGCTACAGAGATTGGGCAAGGTCCTTGAGGAATCCACCTCATGGATCATTATGTGGCTACGAGGGCCCACATCATTCAGTAGCAAGATGGATCAGTGGCAGCTGATGCAAATAGTACTAGAGTGATAGTTGCAAACTAGTAGCAGTCAGATACTGAGGATTATAGGATTACAGTACAATGTTAACAATAGAGCAAGTGGTTCAGTGTAGAGTTGGCAGCAATGCAGATTCTTCAGTGACAGTGCAAATGTGAGTAGCATTCAGATGATCAGGAGACAGATGCATCATACTAAACATAGTTGATTCAACATTTTGAATGCTTCTCAATTGTAGTAGTTGTAGTAACAACAACGATAGATGAGAGGGAGTTGCAGTGAAAATGCATAGTTGGCAGCAGTATGGCAGTGTCAGCAGCAACACAAATGCAACATTAGAGTTGCGCAGTGGTTGGTGGGCAGCAGTAGCCAGATATCAGCAACATGAAAGGAGGTGATATAGAGAAAGGGTGTTGTGGCAGTATGTGCGGCACTAGAGAGAACATAGTCCTCACTAAGAGGGAGTGTTAGTTTTCGTAGCATCAGATGTGTTCTAGCCACGAAATTTGGTGGATATGCTAGAATATATGAGATCTCCAAAAGCCAGAATTCGTTTATGAAAATTCCACCTAGGCGTCACTTAATAGATTATTAACCAATTTTTTAATGTTTTCTAAGTCTAAACTTAGGAAAATTGGTTAGCTAATCAGAATTAATTAAGTCAAGGTGAGAATTCTATAGAAACTCACACGGATCGATCCAAAATTATCTGAGCTATTGATTAAGATTTAAGCTTGGTCGTTGGAGCCCCAACAGGAAGATGTAAGAAGGGATCAATGCGGTGATGGAGAATTCACCAGAGTCACTTGGAGAATTTGATTTTCCAAAGTAGCAGTAGTCAGTTGCTAGAGAGTTCGAGCTTTAGTGAGGAAGCAGAGATAGTGAGGGGTAGAGGCAGTGATCCAGAGGAAGTTTTCTAGATCCAAAGAGGCAACAAAAAGGAGGTCGATTTATTCCTAGTGAAGTAGCACAAAGGATTGCGTAGTTGCTTCAGAAGAGAAGCTCGATTTAGCTGGAGGAAAATTCATTTTCTTTTCCAGAGGTCAGACAAAGGTTCTAGTGAGTCGAATAAGCGACTTCCTCAACAAAGACAGGCATAATGACTTCATCATAGGCAATTCAGAGGTTAGATGCCATAGGGCCTGTGCAAGCACTACGCAGAGTTTGACGCAGAGGGTCCAAAGGATGAATTTTATGAAGGGTAGTTGTGCTGGGGTTGCTTATGGAAGAAGGGAATTTCCCTTAAATAATTTTGGCCATATTTCTTGTTGTTTGGATTGCCAGTTGGGCATCCATAGATTGTACTTAGAATTCATTGTTGCTTAATAATAAAAACCCTCGGCAGCTGCATCAGTGTTCCCAAGTTGGGTTTTTCCGGGGACATTTGTCCAAAAATAACGTTGTCAATTTTATTGTGTGTGTCCTAGTATTTTCTCAGATTCTAGTGCTATTATTTCTGTAGTATTTTATTTGTGAAGGTTGCCGTGTAATTTATTTGATATTTGTCGTAGCAGATAAATTGTTAAAAATTGGAAAAATAAATTCCAGTTGCTGCAATAGGATTCCAATTTTGGAATTTTCACAACTCTGAATTGAGCTCCCCAACTCTCCTCACTAGGGAGAAACTCTAAGTTTTCTGAAATGAGGGTGGAATTCCTCTTGGAACTCCTGCGCTAAACAACACTTCTCTTCTTTTGCTAAACAACTTTAAGAGAAGATGTAATGTGAAGTGTAATAGTCAAAAATATAATCCACAAAATGAGTCCATCCTCCATTTATAATTTCTCCTCATGCCTCTAGACTCCTTTTTTAATATTATTTTATTGGTGGGGTCCCTTTTCCACTAAGTTATTTTTGCCACTATTTAATAAAATAATAAATTGTTGCTATTTTCTAATAAAATAATACTAGCCACCTTTCTCCAATAATATTTTCCCCTTTTTAATTAATATTACTAAAATTGGGCAAAATTTATTAGTGACTCCCATGCTCACAAAATTGGGATATTACAGTCCTCCTCAACAAAAATTGGTTGTCCTCAAGCATTGCTCGAACAAACACTCCTCTCTCTATTGACCCAAATTGTCACTGCAAACAATACGGGGGTCCCAAATGTTTCACTGAGTCACCTTGGATCCATGCACCATCCTATCATAAATGAATCCCTCGATACTAGGGTCCCATGTTAATCTCAAAAAGATGCCACCATGTTGACGTTGCACCACTATGATTACAATTGACAGCCCATTGTGTGCATACTGTATCCTCCTCTCCTGGAACCCAATGGTGAAACATTGATAAGGGCCAAATACATCCTGCTCAAGCATCTCCATGATGCCAAAGCCTACCCATCCAAAGCTAACCCTGAACCTATTCAGCAATAAGGAAATCTTTCATCGCGATACAATGAAGGCCTATGCAAACCCCCATGTGTTAACCCAAGAGTGAACTAGATCACTCTTTTCCATGACTCTGCTCATCACGAGACAGAGTGACCTATCAACCAACTCCCTGGATCCCATAGCCAGGCATGCTGCAACATAGCTTTGACAATTGTTAGAACCATCCATGCCTCATCTCTAGTTCCTACACGCAATCAATATATAGGCTCCATATATCATGAACTGATCTGATGGATGCTAAAGTGCCTTGTTCCTGCCATTGCGTAATATTGATGACCATTGGAAACCACATGTGCCAAATAACTACCCCTTGAATGTAGCTGATAGATGGGTATCTAATACTCACAATCGACTCAGTGTATGTGGATTCATCCTCTCCTACCAACCTCATTTACCCTCTTGATAATTTGCCAATACAATGTCTAGAGCCCAAACACCCACTGGAAAACTACCTCAGTCGTACACGGTATCCTCTGCTCATACAGGATCTCGACATGCCCTTTGGAAAGAGATACACATGTATCCCTCGTGACCAACTCCCCAAGTGTAGGCTCAGTGATGAATGTTATGCCACCCTTGCAGAAGATCACCTCATCTCCCAGCCTGTGGCTATCGACTCACACACCGATCTTGCTCCTCCAGTGGAGAATATCTATTGTGCCCTTGAGGCACTAAATCTCATAGCGTCCTCTCAGGAAAATCCTCCAAGTCATGCTATCCACAATGTGGGTTTGGAATGGACACAATAAGGCTACCCTCAACTGCTTGTGGTTCCAACGAGTGGAAGATGTGTGGGTTCTAACGGGTATGATCAAGAACCTGCGTGGACACTCTCGACTCGCCCCGTGACCGATCCGCTCTCCCAACTTGGGCATGTCCACCACAATGGCATGCTTGACATCCTCATCAAGCAATCTCCCTGCTAGTAGCACTCCCTTATTTTGTAGTGTAGCCCCACACACTACTACATAAAACCATGTATCCTCATGTCCCCTAGAATACAACTACGCCCAGTCGCACATCTCTGTGCATTGCCAAACCCTACTACATGTTGCTACATTATCTCGGATCAACTAGTATCCCTCTGATATCGATGTGTCTGTCACTCTCAGAGGAAATGGACTGTGATGTGAATCGCTCCTACACCATGGTGCAACCTTGCACACCTTCATGCTCCTCTGAATACTGTTGCGCACCACTGCATACCCCTATACACCCTTAGATATCAAGGTCTAAGACTAAGTCCATAGGCATCATCTTGCATCCTGTTAGGGTCGCCATCTCTACTACCACACACCCATAATCTCGGATAAGTGGACCTCCCCTCCTAATCCTCTCGGAGAGATCCAACAGGAAAATCTCCCTAAGTGCAGGTGGCAGTGTCACTAAGGTGTTGTTGCTCTGTGGCCTCTATGCCCCACATATCCGTGGAAAATCCTCATCCACATACAATGCTTTGTCTGGCGATCGGCCTATGCCACCTCCTCTGATTAGCCCCTTCTCGAGTGTACTGATCCTCCTACAATCCCATGTTCGACCAACCTGCCATGGAAACTCACAGAATTTTCCAACTCCCCTGTCAATCCATCCTATTAGTAGGGTTGTCTAAAACTTCGATGGAAATCTGAAAGTGTGTATGCGCTCAGGGACTGGATCCATCACAAATTGTTGTTATCACAAACCAAATCCTTGATGTGATGGGGGATCCTATTTGAATCCCAATAATAGTCTAGCGCTGGAACCCCTATGGTTACCCATGTACCTTGTGGAACTATGGCTAGGGATATATCCCGACCGCTAACCCACTCCACTCGGTACCAACTCAGAATCTCTCACCGTACAGCCCCAAGAGAGGAATTTCAGTAGCAGGATGGACTAATGTCAGTTGGTGGAGAGGAGTGCCAGAGTGACAGTTGCAGTGGCTAGGAGTGCCAGAGACTGAACAACGCAGAGTAGAGTTGGCAACAGTGCAATTGGCACAGTGTAGAGTTAGCAGCAACGCAGAGGGCTTGCTCACCCACTTCTGTTGGCTCTCTTGTAGTTGCTTCTGCTCCAAGAAGTATCTGAGGCTATTGTGGTCTGTCTTCACTTGGAACCTGTTTTCGAACAAGTATTGCCTGAACTTGGCTCGTGCATGCATGATGGCTAGCATCTCTTTGTTCTAGATGGAGTACAACCTCCCGTGGGGTAATAGCTTCCAGCTCTCAAAAGCTATCAAGTGTCCCCCTCCATCAAGACTGCGATTATTAGAGATTAGATCATGGGCGTTAATTTCTCAACTGGAAAAGTATAAATGGAGGCTTGGGGTCAGTTGGAGAACACACACAAAGAGATTGAGGAAATCGATTTTCTGAGGTGAGAAGTTCTCAGGAGGGAAATCGATTGGGGATATCTTGCAATGGATGATGTACTTGGATTAGAAGACCAGATCCACGCAGATGCAGAAGGGGGAATTCATTCATCCGTTCCTTACAAAGCTTCAGGAGATTCGAGACACATTGGTAGTTGTGGGGTCAACACCTCAACCTACCGATATGGCGAGGCTGACCCTGAAATCAATCTCAGAAGAATGGCAAGTGTTTGTCCAGATTATCTTGGGGAGAGAGATATTATCAGATTGGGAAGGAATGTGGGCCGCTCTTCAACAGGAAGAGATGAGGAGAGACTTAGTCAAGTGCAAAGTTGATGGTAGCAGTAGCGAAATTGGGATGAAGCCAAAGGAGGAGGAAGAGAATGCAACCCTTGCATCTAAGGGGTAGCAGGAGCAGCGAAAGAAGAAGAAAATTGTTTCGAAGATCAAGTGCTTCAAGTGTGGTGAACTTTGTCACTACGCTACACAGTGTCCTCTCAAGAAGAAAGACAAGGAAGAGAAGCATGATCCAAAGGCTGCATCCGCAAAGATTGAGGAGGAAGAGTTTTCCATGGTTGCCTAGATACCTCCAAGGGAGAGGTGGGGTGATCTAGAACCGTAGTTCAAAAGAACTGTAGTTGGGCAGGATTCTTAAGGAGTCCACCACTTGAATCAATACCTTGCTATAGGATCCCAGATTAGTAGTAGCAGGATGGACTAGTGTCAGTTGGTGGAGAGGAGTGCCAGAGTGACAATTGCAGTGGCTAGGAGTGCCAGAGACTGAACAACGCAGAGTAGAGTTGGCAGCAGCGCAGTTGGCACAGTGCAGAGTCAGCAGTGACGCAGAGGGCTTACTTACCCACTTCTGTTGGCTCTCCTGTAGCTGCTTCTGTGCCAAGAAGTATCTACGACTATTGTGGTCTGTCTTCACTCGGAACCTGTTTCCCAACAAGTATGTTGATTTGGGGTAGCATCGAATGTGCTCTAGCCACAAAATTTGGTGGAGAGGTTGGGGCACATGAGGTCTCCAATACCCAAAAAGGGTTTGGGCAGATTCTAAACAGGTCGGGAGATATTAAAATAATTAATATTTTTAATGGAGTCCCTAAGTCTAAACTTAGGGAAAATAAAATATTAATGTGTATTAATATGAATCTATGTTATAGGGGTCGAAAAGAGATGGATCAAGCCCGATCTAATCTTAGCCGTTGATTAGGGACTTAATCTTGGCTGTTGAATCGTTAACAGGAAAAGTATAAGAGGAGGCTTGAGGGTCACTTGGAGATTACACCAGATGATCAATCATTCTATTCTCTAGAGCAGGGTCTGCTAAGAGAGAGAATCAATGATCGAGAGAGCAGTGGAGGGGCATTGAGTATAGAGAAATAGAGAAGGCAGAGATTGTGTAGGGAGAGCAGCGCAGCAGCCAAGGAGGGTGATGCAGAGCTAGCAAGGGCTCACGTAGGCCCAAGCAGATGCAGCCAAGTGCTGCGCAAAGCACTAGAGGGGCTAGTGCAGCTGACGCAGAGGCTCCTAGAGCTGACGCAGGGCCTCCTGGGGCTGACGCAAGCCTAGAAACGCTGACGTAGGGCCAACGTGAGACAGAGAGGGGCTGACACAGTCCAGACTGGGCAGACGTTGGGGTTGTAGGAGTAGTTTTGTGCTGAGGAGCTGCCGAAAGGGTTTTCTGAGGTTTAAGCCAGGAGATTTCTCTCAAACTGTGAGGTATAGCTGCTAAGGAAATTCTTTGTTGGGTAGGCCAGTTTCGGCACCCAGATTGTACTCTGATATTGCTTAATAAGAAAACCCTCAAATAGCTGCACTGGTTTTCCAACATTGGGTTTTTCCAGGGACATTAAGAAAATTCTATCACTGCAGCAACTGATCTACTTTTCCTACTTATTTCATCATAAGTTATTCATGAAATCACTTCAACAAACATTAAAATAAATACTGTTGCAGATATCACATCGTAATGGAGAGACAAAAATATGCACACATTGACATAGTTATTTTGGACTAATGTCCCTGGAAAAACCCAATGTGGGAAAATCAGTGCAGCAAGGGAGGATTTTATTATTCAACAATTTTCTTCTACAATAGGGTGCCAAATTGGCTTACCCACAGATAGACAAACTTCCAGCACTTTCCTAAACCTAGCGCAGGCCCTACTGACCTCTGCTATAGCCTGAAACCCTTTGCGTCAGGTTGAAACCCTCTGCGTCAGCATACTGAGGCTCTGCGCAGCCTCTCTGGGCTTTTGCATCACTCCTGTAGCCTCTGCGTGGATGACACAAGCCCTTCTAGCTCTGTGCAGTTTCTGTTGCCTCTGCATGGCTTCCTCTGGTTCTGTGTCTGCCTCTTCTACGCTGATCTCCCGTCTCTTTGTTCCGTACTTGCTGCCTCCTGACTTCCCTCTAGACCACTGGTTCAATTTCTCAGCAAACCCCGCTCTAGAAATTGAACTGATTGGTCTCCCTCAGTGTGTTCTCCAAGTGCCCCTCAAGCCTCTTGTTATACTTTTTCTGTTGACATCTCAATGACCGAGATTAAGTCCCTAATCAATGGCTAAGATTAGATCTGGCTTGATCCATGTCTTTTGGACCATTCTAACACATATTCATATTAATACACAATAATATTTTATTTTTCCTAAGTTTAGACTTAGGGACTCCATTAAAAATATTAATTATTTTAATATCTCCTTATGTGTTTAGAATCTGCCCAAACCCTTTCTCGGTATTGGAGATCTCATGTGCCCCAACCTCTCCACCAAATTTCGTGGCTAGAACACATTCGATGCTACCCCAAATCAACACTCCCTCTTTAGCAAGGACTGTGCTCTAGAAATACTCCTCACTAAGTATTACTCTAATCATCCGGCATCGGTACCTGTGCTGATGCTAGGCCTCCCTAACCAACATCCTCTGCATTTCTATATCCTGTACTTCTTCCCATGGTTCTGTCACTGCCACTACTGCATCTCTACGATAGCTCCCTCTACATTTGTGCTGCTACTAGTCCTTTGTCCCAGCACTACATCCGCACTGCACCTTCCTCTGCATTTGTGCTGTTGTTAGTCCTTTCTCCCAACACTGCATCTGCACTGCAACTCCCTCTGCATCTGTGTTGCTGTTGGTCCTTTCTCCCAACACTGCATCTGCACTGCAACTCCCTCTTCATTCGTGCTGCTAACATGCTACTTTTGGAAGGGGTTCTTTACCATCCCCATTTTTTCCCTGAAGTAGTGAAATTTTGACTTTCCAAGGGCCTTGGAGAGGATCTCTGCCACTTGTTCCCCTATAGGAGTGTAGCTCAACTGTATATCTCCACGTTGGACACAATCTCTGACAAAGTTACAATAGATATCAATATGCTTTGACCTATCATGAAATACTGGATTCTCAGAGAGTTTGATGCAACTCTGATTATCACACATGATCCTGGTTGCCTCCATATTTCTTTTGAATAGGCTTACCAACAGTTTTCTAAGCCATATGGCCTCACATGAAGTTGTGCTTGCTGCCATATATTCTGCCTCAGACGAGCTCAGAGCCACAGACTTTTGTTTCCTACTGCACCAGGAGGTTATTCCTGATCCAATGTTGAAACAATACTCAGAGGTACTTTTCTGATCCACTAAATTTCCTGCCCAATCTGCATCAGTAAATCCACTCAATCCGATATCCTTACCCTTGTTGTACAAGAGCCCATAATCAACTGTTCCCTGTAAATACTTGAGAACATGCTTGGCTGCTGCCCAGTAAGCCCTCTTTGGTTCCACCATGAACTGACTGAGGGTGTTGATAGCGTAGCAAATATCTGGCCTGGTATTGACTAGATACATCAAGGACCCTATGAGCTGTCGGGATAGGGTGGGATCGACATCCTTGTCTTCTGATGCATCAATTTTCTTCCAGTTGGTGATCATTGGCGTAGCCATAGGTCTACAGTCTCCCATCCCGAACCTTTTCAAAATTTTCGTAGTATACCATTCTTGCCCAAGGAAGATTTCTCCTTTTTGCTGCTAAACTTCCAACCCTAGAAAATAGTGCATTCGTCCCAGATCCTTCGTATCGAACTCTGTGGCTAGATTCTTCTTGCAGTCTTCAATGAGTTTGGATGATCCTGTCAGGAAGAGATCATACACATATACTACTAAGATAAGTGGCTTGCTCTCTATGACCAGATAGTAGAGATTCGGATCCGCGTCACTCTTGACAAACCCCATCTTTTGTAAGTAGCCATCTATTCGACCATACCACGCTCTTGGTGCTTGCTTCAGCCCGTACAAGGCTTTCTTCAGTCTGCATACATGAGACTTCTCATGAGTTTCAAAGCCCTCTGGTTGTTCAATGTATACTTCTTCTTCTATTACCCCGTTCAGAAATGTCATCTTGACATCCATCTGATGGATCTTCCATCCCATCTGGGCTGCAAGAGATATCACGGTCCTAATAGATGTATACCTGGCTCATAGTCAATCCCTTCCTTTTGAGCATACCCCTTAGCCACAAACCTGGCCTTGTATTTTTCAATACTGTTGTCCGCAACATATTTGATCTTGTAGATCCATCTTGAACCTACCACAGATCTATCTTGAGGCCTTGACACCACCTCCCAGACATTGTTTACCATTATGGAGTTATACTCCTCCACCATCGCATCTAGCCAGACCTAACGCTGAGCTGCCTCCTTGAAGCTAGCAGGCTCTCCATCCTGAGCTACTAACATGTGATACCTATCTGGTTGTTTTCGCTCCCTTTTACTGTTCCTTGGCTCTCCGATGAAGTTCTCTGCATCACGTAGAATCTGACGAAGCTCCCTGCTGGTTCTTCCTCTGCCAACAGGTGATTTTTGTTTGCTCCTCTTCCTCATCCTAAGAATCTTCCTGATCTGAGGAAGGATTCTTCACTTCTGTTGGTTGAAGAGGCATGACCAACAGATCCTCTTTCAACTGCTCCTTGGAAGGCATTTCGCAAGATCTTCTGAAAGTTCTGTCCTCCACGAACTTTACATCTTGTCGTACTACTACCTTCCTTCTCCTTGGAAGATAGATCCTGTATGCCTTAGCATTCTCGATATATCCTGCCAAATACCCGTTTTCTGCAGTCTGATCTAGCTTCTTCCTCTTTTCTTTGGGTATGCGACAATATGCCAAACTCCCAAAAATCCTGAAATAACTGACTTCAGGTGTCTTCCCAATGAAGACTTTCTCTGGAGTAAACTTGCCCAATGCCCAATGAGGAGTCCTGTTCTGAACGTAGACAACTGTGTTGCATGCTTCTACCCATAGGAATTTTGGCATATCCTGATCATATAGCATGGCCCTAGTTGCTTCTACAATAGTCCTGTTTTTCCTTTCTGCCACCCCATTCTGCTCCGGATTGTAGGGAGTTGTTTACTCTCTTCTGATGCCCTCCTTAGCGCAAAAATCAGTGAAGTCCTTATCGACATATTCTCCACCATTACTTAGGTGCAAGACTTTGATTTTCTTACTTGTCAGATTCTCCACTAGAGCCTTGAACTTCTTGAATCGATAGAAAACCTCATCCTTGGTTTTCAAAAAATAGATCCAAGTTTTCCTCGAATGGTCATCAATGAAGGTAAGGAAATACTCGGCACCACTGAGAGCTTTGACGGACATAGGTCTGTAGATATCTTAGTGTATCAATCCTAGTACACTCTTGGCCCTGTGGTTGCTCCTACGAAATGCCACCTTGGCATACTTTCCTAGAGCGCATCCCCTGCATATATCATCTCGTTCTATACTCAGATCCGGAACTCTTGTTTCAGTGCTCCTGAGAATTCTTAGAGCTCCATGGTGCAAGTGACCCATCCTTCTGTGCCATAGTTCGTTCAAGTCTTTGTCCCCATGACTGCTTATTAGTGCCATTGGAGATTCTAGTTGTAATCTATACAACCGATTACTTTTGATTCTGATCTGCACTTTCTTTTTCCAACTCGGGTGTTTGACGTATACCTTTTCCTTGATGAAGTAGACGCCATAGCCCTTGCCTTGTAGTTGTGACACGGAAAGTAAGTTCATCCCCAATCCTGGCACATGCAATACATTTGTGGCACGAAACCGCTTTGTAGATTCTGTCTTAAAAACTATGGTACCCTTTCCCACTGGAGTACACTTTGCCTTGTTCCCCATGGTGATCTGAAAGTTCATCTTCTCTTCTCGATATTCTGAGAAACACTCCCTGATTCCCATCATATGCCATGAGGCTCCACTGTCTATATACCATATTTCTGATGATGCAGCACTAGACATGCACGCCACTTCTTCTTCCAACCTGGAAGCCAACATAGACAAATCGAAATCTCTCTCTTGTGCAATCTTCTAAAAATATGCATGAGTCCCCTGAGGTGGATGCCTCTGCATCGTGGTCTTGACCCATAACTGATTTTCCCTTTCTATCTCTGATTACTTCCACAGCGGCAGAGGGAGCTTCAGCATCAGTGGGTGTTTCTAGCCAAACAAGGAGGTCAGTTGGGAGATCAATTACTTACTTCTCAGTAACTGAGTTGCAGTGTAGCAGTGGGCAGCACGATGCAACATGATGAGAGGAGGTGCAGTGCTGGGAGGAAGGACCAGCAACAACACGAATGCAGAGGGAGCTATCGTACAGATGCAGTAGTGGTAGTGGTAGAACCATGGGCAGCAGTACAGGATGCAGCAATGCAGAGGATGTTGGGTAGGAAGGCCTAGCATCATCACAGGTACCGATGTCGGATGATCAAAGTAATACTCAGTGAGGAGTATTGCTAGAGCACAGTCCTCACTAAGAGGGAGTGTTGATTTGGGGTAGCATCGGATGTGCTGTAGCCACAAAATTTGGTGGAGAGGTTGCGGCACATGAGATCCCCAATACCGAGAAAGAGTTTGGGCAGATTCTAAACAGATCAGGAGATATTAAAATAATTAATATTTTTGATGGAGTCCCTAAGTCTAAACTTAGGGAAAATAAAATATTAATGTGTATTAATATGAATCTGCGTTAGAGTGGTCCAAAAGACATGGATCAAGCCAGATCAGATGATCCTCACTCACCTCATAGTTATACACAAACATGAGGGCTAAATGTGGTGTCAAGAAGTCTAATTTGGAAACAAGTCAACCTGCTCTTTTCTCCCAAATTAATCCAGAGCCACATATATTAATTTAAAAAATTCATAACTCCATTTCTACAACTCAGAATCAGATGATCTTCATTGCGTCAAATTCATCTTGACGAGAGGTATCATCCTCATCCATCACCTCATAGTTATACACAAACATGAGGGCTAAATGTGGTGTCAAGAAGACTAATTTGGAAACAAGTCAACCTGCTCTTTTCTCCCAAATTAATCCAGAGCCACATATATTAATTTAAAAAATTCATAACTCCATTTCTACAACTCAGAATCAGATGATCTTCATTGCGTCAAATTCATCTTGACGAGAGGTATCATCCTCATCCATCACGTGTTGAAATGTGCTAATGGTTTTAGCCCAAATCACAATGGGTGAAAAACCCCAAGCTTGGGTTTGAGGCCCACAAGGCCACTTATGGAACTCCTTCCTCCAAACTCTCGATTCACAAGGCTTGTAGTACCTCCCAAGCTACAAAAATCAACACTCCCTCTTAGCGAGGGAGGTACTTCCAAGACTAGGAAGTAACCATCATCATCGTCGACTCATCGTCGACGACACTAGCCCATCTAACATCCATCACTGTAGAATACCCTATAGAATGAACCCGACAATATCAATAGTGCCTTTGCCTCATGACATATGAACCTAAAGATCCCAAACCTCCATAGAGCTGATCCCTCTGAGGCTAGACTCCCTCTAAGCCTACATGATCTCCGTTAGCTCAATCTTGTAAGCACTCATCCTCCTGGATCAAATACCACTTGTGCAAATCCTTCCAATCTTGGATATGCAACATCACGATCTGATGAAGACTCTATCCTGCCAACTTGTAGTCCATCACATGAAGACATCTCAATCATGTTGATCTCCTCCATGCCAAAGCAATCCTCAAGTTGTCCCAACCATCCATGGAAAATCACCAGAAGTCGATGATCAACAATCTGCCCTACAACAAACTGTTGTGCACCAGGCTCACCACCAGTTCACCAGAACTCCCAAACAATCTCACTGCCAAGCCAGTCAAGACAACATCTCCATGTCTTCAACTGAACCCTCTTCTACATGATCGAAACCCACAACTCCCTCTGACTTTCTTCGTTGTGCACACTTTGATTCACTGTCCCTCAAAGTAGCTCAGATACACTCTAATACCATGTTGAATTTCCACGATCTTGGATCTAGGATAGAATCTTAAAATCTCTGACACTACCAAACCAAGAATCACAACGATACTACTTTACACAACGGAATATAAACAACAGTAAGTCACACATGCATTGAATATAGACAACTTTTTACATTTTTCAACCCAACTTCGTTATATTAAAAAACGTATAATATAATAGTCTAGGGCTCTCGTACCAGGGATAATGGCCCTCATACATCCACTAGTACAAGATACAAAACTGGGGCTTGGTGTCGGTCCATCGACAACCAATCTACCTCAACAAGATACTCTGACCATTTGGGTATCGCATGCTCTCTTAGCTCCTCTTGGGCGTACCCTGTACCGACTTGGTCCTTCGACCCCCAATTTGCAGTTCCTGCCTCTATCAATGCTCCAAGTCCATCTGGCCACTGAACCTCGGTTGTCGAACTGCTCACTAGTTGTGTCCTAGTCCATCAAGGGCACAACACATTGAGACCCCTGTCGAGTTGCTCATAGCTCCACTTGTGAACAACTCTCAATCTGCCCACTGCTGATCCTTAGCTACTTAGGGACTTCAGCCCACTATGGTATTCCTGCACTGCTCCGATGAAGACCAACATAGCGCACGAAGGGCTGCCACCTATCACTACAAGGTGTCCATGTCCCACAATTAACACGAGCTAGGAGGATTTTCCATCATCTGCTATAGAAGTCCTTCTCAGCACACAAGTCTATGGTTGCACAAACTTCTCCTGGTTGATCAAACCCTTGAGCTCAACAACTGCCACTCTAGCAACTACTTTTGTCCATCAATGTGTTTCACACTGGCCTCCAACTTGGGAACTATCACGCTGTCCTCCAGTAGATTATAAATGCCCAATCACGTCTGCACTTGGTCCACTCTTATGTTTCCCTCCAACAGTCCACGAGTGACTAATCCTCGTTGTAGCATTTGGTGGTCAAATTTACCTCTCTTTCTTCATTTTTCCAAATTCTAGGCTTAACCCTAAAGGATCACTTAGGGAATCAAGAGAAATTCATTCTAGCCATTCAAAACCCTTGAATTTTGGCCCACTAGTATGTTGGGGTTATCTCTAGAGGTCCTCCAAATTTCAAGCAATTCCAACAATGTAATCCCGAGACATAGCAAGCCCTAGACACAAGACCAACTCTTCGTCTAGGTTGATTTTATGTAGTGTCCTCATTTGGATCATTGCATTAAACTCTTAAGGAAAATTAGTCCTTTGATCCTATTCTCCTCCCAAATTAGGTCAAGCCCATCCTTGAATAATCAAATCCATATCCTTAACCTAGTTTGGATCCACTTGGCTTCTTTGTGGTCCTGCAAATTTACAATTCAAATTCCATAAGGATTACGTAGAGTCCATTTCTCCATAAGGATCCTTAAGTCTAGGAAGCCCCTTGTCAAGGTATATCCTCTAGAACTAGGCTCAAGCATCCTCTTAGCCCTTCTTAAAGAGCTTGTCACCTTGCTTTCAAAGCAAGCAAGCCAATTATTTGAGCTTCTCTTGTGAATAGGGTTTACGAATCACCCATATCTTATTATTGATCGAGTCATTCTCGTTATTCCCTCTATACGGGGTCTCCTCCCATCGGTGAAAGTTTGTAAAGAGCAGTGAGCCTTAATGTGCTATTGCTCCATCGTTGCCCTTTTACCTAGTAGTTGCTCAATAGGATCCCCTCCTAGGACCCTTACTAGTTTGAGTGGTAATAGGTCCACAAAGGGTTAGCCTCCCCATCCCCTTGCCCACACCATGGGTCGGGCTAGAAATGATGCCCCGAAGGTTGATGCAGTTAAAAAGAAAAGAAAAATCATAATTTGGCGAATTACAATAGGAAATATAACACAAAATGCGAAAGATGGCTGGGACATACAAATTTAGCACGTGGACAAAACCCAAACATGAGCTCTACCCCTTATTTGCGGCCATCATCCTAGTTCATATGGGCCCTAGATGAAGCCCCTCCACATTAAGGAACCCATGATTGTCCCAACCCCTGGTAGGCAATGAACTAACCCACCTTAAGGGGGTATCTAATGTTGTACCTTACACATCATTCTCTCATCCCCTCAAGCCCCGAGTAAAAGTGAAGAAAAATCAATCAGAGGCAAAAGTCATATGAAGAAGGGTGGAAAAGCAAAGTTCGGAGTAACTCATGTACCACGATTGCTCCCTGCTACACTCATATACCCAGGTGTGGACTTCTCCTATTATAGCTACCCTTGTACCTTGGCATGTGCTTGGAGCCTTCCCTTGATTCCCACTCCATTCCATCATTATATCACAAGCCACCTACCACTTGATGGATGTGCCATGGACATGTCACCCATTTGAAAGGTTGAAACCACCTAATAGGGTCCTTGGTTAACCCCCTTATTGAGATTGGAGACACCTATGAATGCCAAAGCCCACTATGAAAGGGCATGCCACCATGAAGTGTCCATTTGATTCCATAATTTGTTTGTTGTTTTGATTACTCTAATGATTTTTTGTACAGGAGGGCAAGGGGACACATTGGATCTTATCCAAGATTGAAGGTGGTCTCCATTTGGGGTTTGGTCTGCCTATACGGGGTCCAAGCCCTTCAAAGGGCCACATTGGCACTTGTAGGGTAAGCGTTGAGAGCCACGGGCCTCCACCATAGCAGAGAGCACTTCATGGATCCCCAACACCATTCAATGATTGCTCGTGTTCCACCTTTTTGGATGAGGATGATGCACATAGATCACCATGCCCAGTCAGCTTCACACTTGTACCACGCACTAGCAGAGGTTCCAGGGTCTAGAGGAGGATGTGTCTCACTGTAGGGGACAAAGGGAGGGCATATTTCATCATCCTAGCACTTATATATGGTTTACAGGCATTATCAATCCACTTGGAGACCCATGAGGATGTCATTGTGCCCCCAAAAACAATTGGTGACATCACATGTGACTTGCTTGGATATCAAGGGCCTACTATGATGTATTTTCTCAAGAGATAAGACACTTTTGGATGTTCTCAAATGATCCTCACTCACCTCATATTTATACACAAACATGAGGGCTACATGTGGTGTCAACAAGTCTAATTTGGAAACAAGCCGACTTGCTCTTTTCTCCCAAATTAATCCACAACCACATATATTAAATTCAAAAATTCAGAACTCCATTTCTACAACTCAAAATCAGATGATCTTCATTGCACTGATTCGTCTTGATGAGAGCTATCATCCTCATCCATCACATGTCGAAATGTGCTCATGGTTTTGGCCCAAATCACGATGGGTGCAAAACCCCAAACTTGGGTTTCAAGCCCACAAGGCCACTTGTGGAGCTCCTTCCTCCAAACCCTCGATCCACAAGGCTTGGAGTACCTCCCAAACTACAAAAATCAACATATGTAAGGGCATGCCATCGTGAAATGGCCCATTGACTCCATGATTTGTAAGCTCTGTTACTTGATTATTCTAATGATTTGTTGTATTAGAGGGCAAGGGGATGTGTTGGATCTTATGTAGGATTGTAGGTGGGTCTCCATTTGGGATTTGGTCTCCCTATATAGGGTCCAAGCCCCCAGAGGGTCACATTGACACTTGTAGGGTGAGCGTTGAGAGCCATGGGCCTCCACCATAGCAGAGAGTACTTCGTGCATCCCTAGCTCCACTCAATGATTGTTCGTGTTCCACCTTTTGGACGAGGATGATGCACTTGGTTCACCATGCCCCAGTCGGCCCCCCACTTGCACCATACACTTGGCAGATGTTCTAAGGTCCATATGAGGATGTGTCTCACTACAGGAGACAAAGGGAGGGCTTATGTCGTCATCCTAGCCCTTCCAAATGGTTTACAGGCATTATCGATCCACCTGGAGACCCATAAGGATGTCACAGTGTCCCCACACCCACTTGGGGACACCACATGTGACTTGCTTGGATATCAAGGGGCCAAACCCTCATCCGCTCTGTTTGGAGTCCATTCTCTCACGATGGCACACTATGGACTCCACTAGGGCTTCTCAATGGCCCGATGACTCATTATGTATGCTATTTTTCCCTACTGAGAAGTTTTATTTTTGTATTATTGAGCTAACTTGGTGGGCTTGTCACCAAGTCATGTCATTGTTGAGCATTATTTTATTATTTGGGGCTAAATAAGATAACTTAGGCTATTTGAATCCCCTATTAGATTGTATAAATAGATGAGAGGATTATTCATTTCTCTCATAATCACTTGGATTGGATTAGTATCTCTTGAGAGATTTTCACACCTTTTGTTGGGATGACTATTTGGAAATTCTCGATGCACTATGATGTTTGGATTTTCATTGTTGTCTTTGTAGCTTCTTTCCAATGCAAAGTGGATGAATGGATATACTCTCTCTCTCATGTAAGTCGCATTTTTGATGTTGTCTTGTTATCTTACTTGTCAAATGCATGTATATTGTTATCATTATTCTTGTATGGGTTAATTGTAATGTGAAATTCTTTTGGGACCTTGAATAAGTGATTTAATGTGTGCTTTTCTCTGAGGGATTGGGTGAATGTTCCTAGAGGCACATCTTAGGTTGAAAGACCTCGAAACTTCATCTCTTTGGCAAATTTGAAGCATAAATCCCTATTGACCTAGTTGCTTCCCTTAGAGAGGCTAGCGAAGATCGATTAGGACTCCTTAGCTCACGAAAATTCTCGATCTATGTGTATCTTGAATCCATTAAGTCTAAGCAATAAGGCACTGATCCTCGTATCCCTTTGGTGGTCAAATTTACCTATGTTTCTTCATTTTTCCAAATTCTAGGCTTAACCCTAAAGGATCACCTAGGGCATCAAGAGAAATTCATTCTAGCAATTCAAAACCCTTGAATTTTGGCCCACTACTATGTCGGGGAATCTCTAAAGGTCCTCCAAATTTCAAGCAATTCAAACAGTGTAATCCTGAGATATAGCAAGCCCTAGACACAAGACCAACTCTTGCCCTAGGTTGATTTTATGTTAGTGTCCTCATTTGGATCATTGCATTAAACTCTCAAGGAAAATTGGTCCTTTGATTCTATTCTCCTTCCAAATTAGTTCAAGCCCATCCTTGAATGATCAAATCCATATCCTTAACCTAGTTTGGGTCCATTTGGCTTCTTTGTGGTCCTGCAAATTTACAATTCAAATTCCACAAGGTTACATAGAATCCATTTCTCCATAAGGATCCTTAAGTCTAGGAAGCCCCTTGTCAAGGTATCTCCTCTAGAACTAGGCTCAAGCATCCTCTTAGCCCTTCTTAAAGAGCTTATCACCTTGCTTTCAAAGCAAGCAAGCCAATTATTTGAGCTTCTCTTGTGAATAGGCTTTAGGAATCACCCATATCTTATTATTGATCTAGCCATTCTCGTTATTCCCTCTATACCAGGTCTCCTCCCATCGGTGAAAGTTCGTAAAGAGCAGGGAGCCTTAGCTAAGGTGACAGTGCACTATTGCTCCATCATTGCCCCTTGACCTAGTAGTTGCTCAATCGGATCCCCTACTAGTTTGAGACATGAGCGGAAATAGGTCCACATAGGGTTAGCCTCCCCATCCCCTTGCCCACACATTGGGTCGGGCCATAAATGATGCTCTGAAGGTTGATGCAGTTAAAAAGAAAATAAAAATCATAATTTGGCAATTTACAATAAGAAATATAACACAAAATGCGAAAGATGGCCAGGACATACAAATTTAGCACGTGGACAAAATCCAAACATGAGCTCTACCCCTTATCTGTGGCCATCATCCTAGTTCATATGGGCCCTAAATGAGCCCCCTCCACATTAAGGAACCCGTGATTGTCCCAACCCCTAGTAGGCAATGAACTACCCCACCTTAAGGGGGTATCTAATGTTGTACGCTATACATCATTCTCTCATCCCCTCGAGCCCCAAGTAAAAGTGAAGAAAAATCAATCAGAGGCAAAAGCCATATGAAGAAGGGTGGAAAAGGAAAGTTCGGAGTAGCTCATATACCACGATTGCTCCTTGCTACACTCATATACCCAAGTGTGGACTTCCCCTATTATAGCTACCCTTGTACCTTGGCATGTGCTTGGAGCCTTCCTTGATTCCCACTCCATTCCATCATTATATCACAAGCCAACTACCACTTGATGGATGTGCCATGGACATGTCACCCATTTTAAAGGTTGAAACCACCTAATAGGGTCCTTGGTTAACCCCCCTATTGAGGTTGGAGACACCTATGCATGCCAAAGCCCACTATGGAAGGGCATGCCACGATGAAGTGTCCATTTGATTCCACGATTTGTCTGCTCTTTTGATTACTCTAATGATTTTTTGTACAGGAGGGCAAACGGACGCATTGGATCTTATCCAAGATTGAATGTGATCTCCATTTGGGGTTTGGTCTCCCTATACGGGGTCCAAGCCCTCCATAGGGCCACATTGGCACTTGTAGGGTGAGCATTGAGAGCCATGGGCCTCCACCATAGCAGAGAGCACTTCATGGATCCCCAACACCATTCAGTGATTGCTCATGTTACACCTTTTTTGGATGAGGATGATGCACCTAGATCACCAATGCCTAGTTGGCTTCACACTTGTACCACGCACTGGCAGAGGTTCTAGGTTCCAGATGAGGGTGTGTCTCACCGCGGGAGACAAAGGGAGGTCTTATTTCATCATCCTAGCCCTTACAGATGGTTTATAGGCATTATCGATCCACTTGGAGACCCATGAGGATGTCATTGTGCCCCCACAAACAATTGGGGACAACAAGTGACTTGCTTGGATATCAAGGGGCCAACCAAATATTCACTATATTTGGATTCTATTCTCTCCCTTGGCACACTTTAGACTCCACTAGACCTTCTCAATGGCCCAATGACTCATTATGTTTACTATTTTTCCCTCAGAGAAAGGCTTCTCTTTCCATTTTGGAGCTATCTTGGTGGGCTTGTCACCAAGAGATGTTATTATTGCACATTATTTTATTATTTGGGGCTTACTTAGGCCTAATTAGGAAAATTGAACTCTTTAGAGAGGATATAAATTGATGAGAGGCTCATTCATTCCTCTCATCATCACTTGGATTGGATTAGTCTTGTGAGCTTTTTGCATTCCCTTTTGGAGGATGAGTTTGGTTTCATGGATGAATTTTAATGTTTGGATACTATTCTCTTAGCCTTGGAGCTTCATATTTATCTTGAATTAATGATTGGATATACTAATTGTACATGTAAGCGCTCTTTTTCATGTCTATTTTTTACATTTGCCTTGTCACATGATTAATGTATGGGATTTTCGCTCTCTAGATCTTAAAATTACCCTAATCTATGCTAAATTGTGGAAATTTGGGACTTTTGAAGTGTTTCGTATGTTACATGTGTCATGTATGATGAATAAATGTTCCTAGAGGTTTAATTTCATTGAATACACCTCAATAAGGCATCAATTCTTGCACATCGAAGTATAAAATTCTATTCTTTGGTAACCGAGTTCATGCCCTAATTTGCCATGTGAAGTTGCCTAAGGACTCCTTGATTGGGTAAAAGTCTCTCGAAATATCAAAATTACCTTGACTCCATCTCTCATAGGGAAAACACTGATCTAACCTCTTAGCGGTCACCCTGGAAAAACATTTTTCTCGCCTTTTTCCCTCTTTCTAGGCCTAACCCTAGTAGGTCACCTAGGGCATCAAGCGAAATTCTTTATAGCCATCCAAAACCCTCAAATTTTGGTCCATTACTTTGTTGGGGTTTGTTGTCGCACAGATTGTTTGGGCAGCGTGACAAAGCCTAGACCGGGGGCTGTCACCCTAATCCCCGATCTCTCCATTTAAGCCGTCTCCCGAGGCTAAGGGGGGTAGACCCTATGGAATAAAGGAAGACCAACTGTGGACCAGTTGGGTTGGGAGACACAACAAGGTAATTTAGCACCTGATTGATTTTAGAAATTAATGTACCAGTGCCTTATGGAGTTAATGATTAAATGATTATTTATTATATGTTGCAGAAATATGAACCTTGTAAAACAATCATTTATCATCAAATAACCCAAGCAATACAAGCTATTCAATAAACTCAGATGATCCAGCAATTAAATTTCTAAAAAATCAAATGCTTTAAATGACCATAAAATTTAAATGCTGACTAGTTCACACAATGATTCACCACTTTTCAATAATTAATCTTTAAACAAACATTTAAGCGTATTTAATATAGAGAAGTGGAACATAAATACCACAAAAGACGAAAATGAATTTTCAGTTTTTAGTCAAGCTTTTCAATTTTTTTTTAATTTTTATATTTTTAAATAAAACAAAACTAAACTCAAGCAAAAAAACTAAGGTAAATAAACTTAAAAAAGATATTAAAATAAACTAAAGCTCAATCAAAGAAAACAAAAGGGACCTTTTATGCTTTTATATAATATATATATATATTGATATTATTTATTAAATAAAATAAATCTAATTTTAAAATTAAAACTACAGAATCAAAAGTCTAACTCTAACTAAATGAAAATTTATTAAAACTAAATTCTAACTAAACAAAACTTAGCTCTAAATATAAATAAAATAAAATCTAGCCTATACCAAAACTAAGCCACCATACACATAAATGAAAATCAAAACAGGCTTAGCCATATAACATGTGAAAAGAATTAATCGATTTTTTGTTGTTGTTGTTGTTGTTGTAAGTGCAGGATTTTTTGTTGTTGTTGTTGTTGTTGTAAGTGCAGGTCCTTGACGGCTGAAGAGCGACGATGCATAGGCAGTTCAAAAGAATGGATGCAGCAAATGGAGAAAGCAGCACGGGAGAGGATACAATGAGATGGGGTTGCGTGAAGGTGGAAAGAAGAAAGATGCGTGAGGTTTTTGAGCTGCGTGGGTGGCACGATGGGCGAAATACGTAGTAGGTAAGGGAGAAACACGTAGCAGGTAAGGGAGAAGGCATGAGGAGAAGGAGCAATGGGACAGAAATCACATGGGTAGCGTTTGGAGAAGCCAGAAGAGGCAGCACGTAGCACACAGGTTTGCAACATGAAGCAGCATGGGTGACTTTCGAAGGAACCGCGCTGTGTGTGAGGGACGCGTGAGGAAAAGGCAGCGTGGAGTGTTGTGATAGATGTTCCAGATGCATGGGGAATGCTCCTATCGAGAAAATGGGCATCAGATCTGGGTGGCAGCCTTCAAATGGACTTATCATATGCCACCATCCATGCCTGATAATACCTTTGTCCGACTTGATCGAGAGTTAGAGAAAGATATCATGTTGAAGATCCAAGGAGACCCAATAATGAGATTATCTATAGATCATGCCAGACAGGGAGTGATGCAGTGTTGACAAATTTCTTTCCCCCCTTAACAGAACATATTCAAAACGAAGAGATTAGGCATTGCTCAAAAAGATTGAGTACTTCTAATTTTCCATCAAAGCATTTTCAAGACAAAGCAGTAGGATTGGTAATAAATGCATCATCATCACCATCGCAACTAACCAAGAAGAAAAGAAAAAAGCGAAAAAAGAATAAAAATATAAAAAATGAACCCCCATTTTTGAGCAGGATCAAGCCTCAGCGCATCAACAGCCGGAAAAGGAAAAGGAAGAGGTTTGGTATATCTGATGGCCACAAACATGTTAAGAATGTTGACCCTGCCGCCCGCACCTACCTACACAGTTAGCGAGAAAAGCCTTCAACCCCACAAGGTGTGGTTGGTGGCAGGGAACTCAGAGAAGGGGCTGTCACACTGATCCCA
>APFE030893299.1:17193-77611 GCA_000404065.3 Pinus taeda
TTTTATAAAACATAGATTCGTAAAATAAATCTCACTATTCGTGAGACCAAACCATAAATACTTCACACTTATTAGTCCCTGCCATCTGGCAATGGCCAGGGACTATAGTAATCAGTTTGGTTCGACTTAGCATTAATTCAAAGTGTTATTTCGAAGAATGTCTGGGTTAAAGCAAAGTTTTGAAACGTTTTGAAGTGCTATGCGCGAGGATAACCAAAGTGCTCACATTTGCCATCTTATTTGGCCTCTTCCCGAGGCGGGAGAGGCCTGAGCTTAGGTTATCTTCGTTAAGGCTGGTTTATATTTGCTGACGGTCAGAGGATTTCATGTTTTAATGTTAGCCTCCCTTTAGCATTAGTTTGGAGATGCTATGCTAACCGCTATGTACACACCGCTTTGTACCTACCGCATGTCTGGTTCTGTCTGCATATAACAAGTGTCATACAGGTTAACAGGTGTCATAAAACATTGCTCCCTTTTAATAATATGAATATCAGGATGACTTGAGGCGCTGAGACTGCATGATTCTGAATTCATTTGTGACCGTCTTTGCTTCATCTCTGCTGCAGCGTTAGCATAGGCAGCTTCATCTCTGCTGCAGCGTTAGCATAGGCAGCTGCGGCTTCTTCTGGCAGCTGCGGCTTCTTCTGGTGTGTCGAATGTTCCAAGCCAGCGCCATTTTCTGGCGATTGAATCTCTAGAATCTCTAATTTGTGCAGTGCTGTTTCAGAATTCTTCCTCGGCTGCTTCACAATTCTTCCTCCACTGTTTCGACTGTTTCAGAATTTTCTGACTGCTTGGACTGTTTCTCAAATTTGTTTCAGAATTCTTGTCTGACTGCTTCTGACTGCTTGGAATGCTTCTCAAATCTATTTCAAAATTCTTGTCTGACTGCTTGGACTGCTTCTCAAATCTGTTTCATAATTCTTCTGACTACTTGGACTGCTTCTCAAGTTTGTTTTAGAATTCTTCCCCGACTGCTTCATAGAATTTTTGACTAACTACTTTGATTGTTTCAGAATTATCCGGTTCACAATTTTTCTTTCGCTTGTTTCATAGTTTCACAATTATTTCTTTATGCACAATATAGTAGCAAGATTCCTATGAAATTACAATCAAAATTTGAACGAGTAGGAGACTATTTGAGAGAAATCACTAGTGGGACAAATCAAGAATCCAGGTTCATAAAATGAAAGCAGTTTTTCTTATCCAAGAAGATATATATATATATATATGTATGTTGTATGCAAGAAAATATTTTTATTTGCTACTAGCCCCATTGAATTCTATTTGTAATAGTGATGGTTGAAGCTTACCCGTTCTTGGATCTCTGAGCTGTAGCTTAATGCAGAAATGCAAAGAATCAATATTATCACTACAACCCCAAGACCGTCATGATCAAATTAATGGCAGATCTTGTCATATCTTCTCGTAACTTGTATGACCATGCAAAATACATAGATAACCATTGATACCCATGGAGGGTTTCGCTTGAAAAAGGCCCTTACCCCATTCAACTTAGGGATGACTAAATTCCTAAACTGGTTTTTCACAGAATCGAAATAATGAATGAGAACTTGGGACTTTTGCACAGGCAGGGAAGGCTCTTCAATTTCCCGTCAATCTGTTCCAAGTACATTAAATGCAAATACATGAATCTTCAATAGAAGTAATTTAAGGAATTCGCCTTATCAGTGAGTTAAGCATGGAGTCTTCTAAATTTTTTCTTAAACTGGCCCTCATGAGACGTGTTTCTGCGCATGTCATTTTTTTTAGGTAAACGAACGCTTCCAAACAAGATGAAATAAATTCTGTCTGATAATAATAACAACATTAAGATTTTCTCATACCAGTTCGATATCAATTTAATGCACTCCAAGCTAGATTTCTTCTGACATTGAGATGATTGAAAGCAAAAATAAGAAAAACGCCGCATGCTTGCCTTATGTTGAGCACTACCGCGATGCCTGTTATCGATACCGCTTGACCCCCGTGCTAACAATTATACGGGATCTATGAATCCACTTCTGCATTTCAAATGTGTTTTTCACTACGCCTCTATACATTTCCGTGCGCCTTTCTCAATCCAGACTCTACCCATCAATTTGCTGGTTTACTGCAGGGCCAGTCCGTTGTTTGGAGGCGATAGAGTTCTCCGGTGAATGACGAAAAGTAAGGAAGCGAATTTCTTGCTCAGCGGCGAATGCACAGTAATTTCTTGGTCAGCTGCGAATGCACAGGAGATCAAAGAGTTGATCAATGTTGCGAATGCACAGGAGATCAAAGAGTTGATCAATGTTGTCATAGACGGTTTCTACTTACACCTGGGTACCCCTAAAACTTCCCCCGACATCATCTGCAGTTCTGTGCCCTCTTCATGGACTCTTTATCAGAATCATACGTCTCACCTGCAGTTTTCAAGGCTTGCTCTCCCTTCTCTTTCATCTTGTCCCCAACATCAGAAATTTTGCCCTCCTGCCATGTGCTCTCCATTGTTGATTCTTCTGTGGCAATGTTCATTCTTCTGTGGCAACAGGCGTCCGGACGGAGGAGGTCGCAACCGCCACGTTTCGCTCATGCGAACGACCGCGAGAATACTTTTTTATTTTGTGTTTAGTCAACAACCATTCGGGTGCTTCTAAGTGCTTCTTAAATCTTATAAATTTATATTAATCTGTTTATCATTTATCATAAATTAGTTTCGTTGGAAAGTGGTCTTATCGTATATAAGTTTCATGCTTTGATTTTTTAAATGATGTCGAAATCATTCATAGTTTTTGCTGAGTAACCAACTTATCTTACGTTTTTTTGCCGGCCTGAACACTCCCTTTGTAACGCATTCATGGATTACAATATGACTAGCACGAGAGAAACATACAAACGACTGGGACAAGCACAAGAGAAACATACAAAAACCAATCAGTTTCACGTTCGACTGCAACTGACAATTTTCACTTTTCTGTGTCTTCTTTTGTAATCCCCAGGCGTGCGCATCTTCCTACCGACAGCCGTAGTCAAAGGACCAGTAAACTTACTATGCAATTCTCAGCCATTGCGCAGAAGTAAATCCCAAGCTGCAGGGGAAGGAGGTGGCGCTCTTGAAGCAGAGGAATCAATGGCAGAACATTGATATAGCCTATGCAGCTAGCCGGCGGACGTACATTACGACGCAATTATTTTCATTACAATAATGGCGTGATTTCATTGTGACGACCCTGCTTGCAACGCCCTGCTTCTCCCCTTGTAATTGCGAGCATCGTCTTAATTTTGACTCAGTTTGGTTAAGTTTGCCTGGCCCTCTCTTGTATAATTAAACGTTACTAGACCTGCAGCCGGCGGTACTGATTTTGTTTCATCACTTCTCCCTGTCATCGAACTACCCATCTCGCTCGTCAACCATGTCTAACGAAGAGCTTAATGCAGCGGCTTCTTGTGTTGGCAATCTGAGCTTTAATGAACCAGAGACTCGAGAGACGGTAATCACAATATACGACAAATGTTCTTCCAGTGTTTGTTTGCAATCACAATATACGACAAATGTTCTCTGAATTTAGGGGATTTCACAAGTATTTGAAACTCTTGTGTTTCATTTTTTCAATATATGTTGCTCAGTAATTGTGGGTAATGATGTTTGAATCCAGATTGGAGGGCAAAGTAGCAATAATAACGGGTGGAGCAGCAGGCATAGGAGAAGCCATCGTTCTGTGTCTTCTTTTGTAATCCCAAGGCGTGCGCATCTTCCTACCGACAGCCGTAGTCAAAGGACCAGTAAACTTACTATGCAATTCTCAGCCATTGCGCAGAAGTAAATCCCAAGCTGCAGGGGAAGGAGGTGGCGCTCTTGAAGCAGAGGAATCAATGGCAGAACATTGATATAGCCTATCCAGCTAGCCGGCGGGGCAGCTAGTGGCCATGCAGCTAGCCGGCTTAGGGCAGGGGCAGGGACTAGCTGCCCCGCAGCCCCTCTTGTTTCAACTTAAGATGAATAAAATTTGTTGATTTTTTTTTTTGTAAGTGAGGGCTTAGATTGATTCTCAAGGAAATGTGATGAGCATATGCTTAGACTTAATGCTTTTCAATGGTTGTAATATATTAAAGAATATATGACGTTGCATTAACTTTTAATAAATTAAAATAATGGCTCTCCACCCACCATTTTCCTAGAGATTTCAGATTATTCCAATTCTAATAAGTTCTTTTATGATAAATTTCTCATTATTATTTATAACATTCATTTATATATAAGCAAATGTTATTTAAAAAAATGGTCCATTACTTTTAATAAATTTAAAGAATTATATTCGTGTGCCACGTAAGTCCTTACCCACCAATTTCCTAGGATTCGAGATTATTCCAATTCTAATATTTATAATATTCATTTATAATTTTTTTTTGCCTTAAGTTAAAGTTGACCCATAACCTTTTGATACATTGTTACTAAGGTAAATGTGTGCATTAGTAAGGCATTCTTCAAGTATTATAGGTTTTTTTTTTGTTTTTTTTTTATGAAGCCTTAGGCTATATCAACCACATTAATATTTTTAATGTGGTTGTACTAGTAAAATATAAATAATTTCACTCTCCCTGTGCTTGCATTAATTAAAAGTATAGAAAATATAGAATATTTAAATAATGTATAAATAAGATATATAACACTAGTCATATGAGGATTTATTATGTAATATATACTTAATATGAATATTTGATTAGTTATATAACAATTACTTACTGATTATTTACTACTCTTAAATAATATTTCTTATAATATACTTTAGGTATACTACATAAACCTTTTTCAAATTTAAAAAGATTACTTAAATTTAATGAGATTTTTTAAATCACATTGAAAAATTAGTCCTTTTGTAGTGTTTTCAATTAAAAAGTGTTTATTATAAGGGATATGCTTTATATTAAGATTTTATCCTAAAATTTGAATGGGTTCCTAAATTTTCAAAAGTTTATCCACATAAAATTTGAGGAACCTTATGTTTGATTTGACCATTGGCTCGTTTTCTGTTACTATATGTCTAGAAATTCAAGACATCACCAAATAAACTAGGTCCTTCTTAAAACCTTGTGCATTTCTCTAGATTTTAACTAACTAATTATGCATCTAAAAAATGAATAACAAATTGCAAGAGTCGTCCTTCCCATTGGATAATAGATGCTCTTTTGTGAAATTCCTCAGGTGCAGCCTAAGAAACATATATGCGTCCTCCTAAATATAACAACAATAACGGAAAGTAGAAACAAAGACATGAAGATTATCCAATACAAAAAAGCTATTGATGCAATGAAATAACCAACTCCACATCCAATGTATGAACAAAAAGGAAATATTCCTACAGTGAACATGTAGCAGAAAGCAACATCAAGAGAAAGCCCCAACAATAAAAAATGCTAAGGGCCCAAAAGTAGGAGGCCCGACTCAAAAATGGATCAGGAGAAGAGTTATTAGGTGATATGTCCCAAGTGAAGAAGAGAGTCTGAGATATATTCCTAGAAGTGGATTGATCCGAACGAGGTAGAACATCCGCTTTTGGACAATTTTAGCTTCCTTGTTGTGCTCACAATACATGTGAGAGAAGGAAATCTGAAGGAACGATTGAGATAGAGTTATGATTCGCTATTGCTAAGAGAGAAGATTCATATTCTCAAGTTTACATCAGTTTTTGTCCCAATCGACAATAAATTTAGAGTCCCCAAAGATGAAATGCTTGTCAATCCAATCCATGAAGCATAATAGAGAGTGCCCCATAAGGCCAAAAGCTCGACCCTAGTATTCGAACCCTTTCCACCAAACCAAAGGAATCCAAAGAGGTGATCAGGTTTTAGATAAATGATCATTCTGCAAGCACATGACCCAAAGGAACTGGCTCCATTAAAGAATCCAACTAGAAATGAAGACCAAAGATCAAAGGAGGAGTGTGAGGGGTGAGGAGAAGGGAAGGGCTTAGGAGAAAATTCTTGAAAGCAGGCCATGATCGAAGAGTTGGTTTTGTAAACAAAAGGCTGGGAGGAATCAAAGATCAGTGCATTACATGCTCTCCAGATGACCCCTAAGAAAAAAGGGAAGGGTCTCGAAGGATTTATGTACAAAAAACAAATGATGGAGGCAGTCAAGGATGCGATCCCAAATCAGGACAATTGGGGATTCCAAGAGACTGAGGAATTCAAATATATATTTGTAAAATATAAAGATTCAACTGACTTAAATGAATTGTTCTGTGCTCCCTTTAACATACATAAAATTGTTCAAAGTTGAGAATCCATCCCACTAAAGTGCATTAAAGCAAAAGGGAACCATATATTTCTTCACCATTTTTTAATAGTTGATTTTATTCTAATTTTATTATAATTGGTTTTATTTTTATAAAAGGGCAACCCTTATCTCAATTGCAGGTTCTCTAAAACTACATACGTTGCTATTGGAGCCCACCATTTTTGTCACTCTTTGAATAGATGAACATTGGTGTTATTACCAGAACTATTTATTGTCAGAACACTTTTACAATAGATAACTCCATTTAATGCAGAGTTCAAGACATGGAATTTGGACTATCCGTGGGTCTTCACACACAAATCTAGGACGGAGCAAGTTAGGTTGGAATAAGTTATTTCTAGAGTGTTAATAGAGTGGAAACCCTATTACCATGTAAAAACACGGTTTAGGTTTCTATATAATGGGAATCTCAATGTATATGATACTTTCCACTTAGAGAAATAACCAAATGCATTATATATAAAATCTTAGTAGTACGAAGGAAAGTCATGTAAATTCAAAAAAATGATATATAATATATATATATATTATAATATATATATAGATATATTATATTAATTATAAAAGAGAGTATAGTTGGCGTTGAGTATGAAAATATTGCCTTTATTGACTATGGGATTAAGATGTAGAAAATTCAGAATGATTTTAATAATAATAATAACAGGTGTAACATTTGGCTTTGTCTCGTATAATATAAATATGTGTGTAAAATTAATTTGAGATTTGTTTTTATTAGTTAATTATGTTATAAATTAAAATATTATTTGTTATTAACATAGAGACTGATATCTATGTTTAATTTGAATTTTAAATGTTTAATTATATCTTTTAATAATATTAATAATCACTATTTATAATTATTTTTACCAAAAATGTTATTATTGGTTAGTGAAAGTGAAGTTAATATATTTCAAAAATGTATAATTCAATAAATTTTATTTTTAGAGTTTATTTGGACTTTAAATATTTTCATTCATAACTATTGACTTATTTTTTTTAAAAAAAAAAAAATGTTAAATAAATATAATATTATGTAATTTCTAGTTAATAATTAATACATTGTTTAATTTTGAAAATTAGGATTTAAAAATTAGTTAAATTTGTTTATAAAATTAACGATAACTATTATTTAGTAGATAATATAGAGATACAGTTAAAAGTAATATGAAATTTTTATAAAGAATAAGATTAATATAGATCTTTGAAATTATTATAAAAAAAAATACAAAATTTATGTATTATTATAATTATATTAAGAGGAGTGACATGATAATTTGTGTAAGGATGATGACTATGATGATTAATGCACACTAAGGCTTATATAGTCTATCACCTTAAGGAGGTAATAGATTAAATAGGATTATTTAATGTTTTATTTATATGTTCAAAAAGAAGTGAGAGAAGGGTTCCCAAATCACCATATTTTTGATGAGTTAAAATGTTAAGAAAGTTGTTAGAGGACAATACCTCTAGTGGTAGCTAGTGGGTTTAATTCCCCCTCCATTTGAGTCCTATTATTTGAAGACATGTTAGACTGTGTGGAAAAATATTGAATAAGTTGAAATGTGTGACTAGTAATTCCTATAAGCTTGAATGTGAGTATAAGGTAGACAATCTAAGAGAAAATGTTTTAATATGATTATAAGATGGACAATCTAAGAGAAATTGAATTTTACTATAAGATGGACAATCTAAGAGAAAGTATTTTAATGTGAATACAAGATTCAACCCTCCTAGGCTTGGTGGAAAACTCTTTCATGTGAGTATAAGATGGAAAAACTAAGAGAATTTGGTTTTTATCTTCAACCCTCCTATTACTGGTGATGAAATATTTCATCCCAAGGTGTTTTGAGAATTCACCAATGCCCAATTTCACTATGAAGCTCATTATAATTAATTCTATTATTGGAAATGTTCATTTTCATCTTAACACTAGTCAAGGCAGAGAGATATTTTTGGTTTTCCAAATTGGGGTTTATTACCTCCTTATAATATTGCACTTTCCTTTTTTCCCTCCAACTCTTTATTTTCCCACAACTTCTCCTTAAATTTGGAAGCAATATTATTTTTGATATTATCTGAATTTTGCAAGATGATCTCCTCTTTATTCCCCAATGGTCTATTGCTTTTTATATTATCTAAATTCTGCAAGATGATCTCCTCTTTATTCCCCAATGGTCTAGCCAAGATTGGACATCCTTATGTCACCCTCACTTCAATCGAAGGTGGAGGTTTTAGCTAAAGTTAGAAGCAAATTTAGGAAACTCATTTGCATCCATATTGTATTTCTTCTTATATATAAGATACCTAGTGATTAAATTAAAATATTTAAACAAAATAAAAAGAGGAAAATAAATTATTTATAAAGTGAACGAGTACCTTTTTATTGATCTCTTGTGATACATTTTCACTTGGTAATGTTCTTTTAATATTTTCCAATGATTATGATTTTGTGTTTTCATGATACATTTGGTAAAGTATAATTGGTAATATTTTTGTGTTTTATTTTTATTTTCATTTAACTAATCATATTTTTAAATGAGATTTGTTTTATTTTTATTTATATTTAATTGTTAATGTCTTTATATGATATTTATTAAGATATAATTTTGTGCAAATGTTTTGACAACATTTTAAAGTTAGAGAATTGAATATTCCACAATTCATAAGAATGATTAAAATGAATTCAAATATTCTACAAAAGGTTCAAAAAAGTAAGACATGCAACAAGTTAATATGTAAGAAGTTAATGTTTTCATATGAAATTTTTGGGAAACAGTTTACATTAATCTTTCTTGTGCTTTATATTTTTGTATAAATATTAATTTTACTATTGTGGACTAAGTTATGATGAGGATAACTTGGTTAATATTGATAAATGTGTCTAACCATTCAAAAAACAAAAGTAAATTGAAATTATATGACTTCATGAATATGAGTAACTTTATGTGAATATAAAGGTTTATTATTACATTTTAGACAAAATGAGGTTTATATAGTTAATTAAGGGAGGATATAGGAATTTGGAACCTTATTTAGTGCTACAAGGGCAATGGAACATATATACGACCAATAAATAGTTGTAATGTGTGGGAAAGTAAATTTTAGTAATTATTTTATGTATTAATTGCCTTTTATACTTGTACTCATAATAGAATCCTCTGATACTATTAATGAGAGTAACAACTTGGCAATCATGGACAATTAACAACTATATTCTAACAATTATTTCCTTATATTAAAATATTATATATTTAGTCAAATCTAACTGTTATATTATAATGACTAAATATTTTCTCTCCATCTATTTAACTTGATGCTAAGATCTAGTTCTTCATCTTGCCTTGGTGATGAACCAAACTGGATGGTTCAAAATGTGTTGACAAAACTTTGATGATGTGATTTTTACTGATTTTTTTCTTACTTTTCATGATCATGGTAGAGTTTGAAAATGCAATTCCAGTTAATATGAATGATGGGTTCAAATATAAAATGGATTCAAGATGGTTGTTGAGCCTAACTCCTAATCAATGGTTATTGGATTTTCTTTCTTTGAGGATGTTGCATTTTGAAGATGGGAAGAATGGAGATAAAAGCCTAACCATGGACATTAAGAAAAGGACATCGAAAATGAGGTAACATATAATCACATAATATCTTAAACTGATCGACGTAACATGTGGTAGTAAAGAAGACACTAGTCTTTCAGGCAAGATGTGGAGATGATCAATAAATTATCGTGGATATTCCATCGGAACAATTCATCATAATAGATCTAATAGATATTGAATTTTTCACTATGAATATTAATTCCTTTTAGACCTCAAATTCTTTATTTATTGTTTGTATGCTTAAATATAAATTTGTTGAAATGCAAGAAATATAGAGTGAAAATAAATACACACACTAACCAAAATAAGCAAAAATTTTCCCTTGGGAAACCCTTATGGGAGAAACCTAGCTAGAAGTTGAGGTTGCTTTGATCTCTATTCTCTAGTATGGAAAAATGTGTAGATACAAAGAAAGAGGTACTCTCTATAGAGTTACCTAAGAGCTATGGCTTATAAAGTTGCTACAAAACCTTAAGCCCTTTTTTATTCACTCTGACATCCCACTCCCAATTTCTTTGCTTGAATATGGAAGAGAATATAACAACATGAAATGTAACCCCTACTCCTCCTAGCGGTCTAGTATTTAACATAACCCAATAGCTAACTATATGAAAGGTTTGACTCCATCCACCCTTAACTAGAGTTATGATTTTGAACCTTCTAGGGTATTTTTTAAATTTCAAACATGGATAGCCACATATGCATGAGTAACGGGGATTAACATGGCTTTGAATTGTACCATGGTGGTCAGTATGGTAAATCAACTTGTGAGAGGCATACATTTTTCATACAAATTTCTAGTACCAGATGGTATCGCACAAACGATAATTGTTTTACCCCAAAAAAAATTGTTTAATTCCTCAAAATGGCTCTAGAAGAATTCATACCCAAAGTTTTCGAATTAGGACCCATTGATAAAAAGGACCATACAAGTTTATTCATTTAATTCTTCCACTCTGAAAGCATTGAGATAGATGAAGAACACTATAACAATTCAATCTGAAATAAGAGAAATTATAAATGAGAAATAGTATCGCAATTACCTAAATTACATATGAATGAAGTCAAAATTGGAAGAAAATTACCCCTCAAAGAATACAAACCTATGAGAAGATAGAAAAATAAGTATAAATAAATGTTGGTTTTAAGAAATGAATGATGATAACCTATTTGAGTGCCCATAACCATGACCAATCTAGATTGATGAGATAAACATAAAAGAGTAATATATGGATATGTCAAGTGAAATATGTGGAAGTTTCTCAAACAAGTGTAAGAAATCAACCAGAACATGATGGAGGATTTTGTAATTAGGGAATAGTCATGATGAAATACCTTAGCACCCTATTGTTATATTGTAAATAAGCATGTGGCAAGTAGTTGTGGAATCACATATGTTTGGCAGTGACTTCATATGTGATAAAATAATGAAACTATGTAAACTAATGAGAAAATACTTAGCATGAAGTGTAAGAAGGAATGTTGTGAGAAATTCTATAATGAGAGTTTGAGAATGACTACGCATAAATGAAGAAACTAGTGAGAATCAACTAAGGTAACTTGCACAAGGGTGATTGCCCCAGAAGTGGAAATGGGGCTATCATGAGGAACACATGGCCACAATAATGTGTGCTTGTTCTTAGGAGTTCACAAGTGTTCCTAGTTGTCTAGGATCCGTAAGGCCCAAGATACCAACTAGGACCCCAATGAGGCTACCTGCTTAGCATGGCTCAAAAGTATGAGTGGATTATTAGGAACTATAATTATGCAATTTTAAAACCTTAGTTTTATGCACTATGAAAACCTTAGCTTTGTGGAATTTGAAACCCTGGCAATGTGGAATGTCGAAACTCCAACATAGTGAGTTCAAATTTGAGTGCATAATTAGAAAATGTGAGTAAACACACCATATTTACCATGCATCACAAGTTGGTGATGTTTGTCGATGTATATTGAAGTGAAATTTGAAGACCTTAGTTTTGTGTAATTTGAAAACATTGCTTTTATGGAATTTGAAAACCCTCGTATTGTGGAATTTGATGGAATGGACTCATATGGATGTCATTGTTGTTTATACCATTATGACTAATTTATTACCAACACTCTCTATCTCTATATTTCCATTTACACATTTTCTAGTCTCTCTCTGTCTCTCTCTATTTATATTGCCTCCCTCTCTCATTTTCCAACAAGCACTTCATCGACTCTCATTGAAGAAATTTTATGAGCTTTATTATCATTGGGAGCTCTAACCAATAACAAATATGACCGACAAGAACAATGACCATAGTAACTATGACATACAAGAACAATGAACTTGAGAAATTTAACCCTTAGGAACTATGACCTCGAGAACTTTGACCCTCATGAACTATGAACTTAGGAATCATTCCTTTGCTATTCATAGTTCCCTTGTCAATTAGTAACAATGAATTTGTTTTACAAGAATCATGAACACAAGAATGATGATGTGGGAGCTTTGACTATGAAATTAAACTATGATCTCTTTTTTTTCAGTGACAGTTCTAGGGAATAATTCTTTTGTTATTCAGGAACCTTGACTCACAAGAACTATAATTAATGTTTATTAGTCATAGTTATAGGGAATTTCTTGATCAGTGAACTATTATGACCAATTAATTATTATCATTTTATTCATTCATTTATTAAAGTTCTTGCCAGCTAGAGTCATTGTGGTAATAGTTCTCATTGGTTATAGTTACTATGGGTTATAGTTCCTATTGGCTAGAGTTATTAAGGTCATATTTTTTCTTGAATTGATTCCAAAATATATCTTTTCGATGTATCCATTATTTAATGATGAGAAGTGGGAGAACGATGAGAACTATACACCAATATGAATATTCCTTAAGACTATGTTATCCAAATGTTTGTATGTATGATATTTATATTCTTGCACTTTTCCAGCCTCCTCTTCCTCCCATATTTTGGTCATCCATTTTTTGTCAATCCCTTATTATGAAGTAATCTTCATTATGATCATCGCTACAATTTTCAAATGGTTAAGTGATATGGTGAGTTGGCAAGGTAGTTTAAATATTAAATTCGATGGGGTAGTTTGTTTGAGTTTCAAATTTAAATTGAAAATCTAATGTTGGAGTGGACCACCTATCATTTGTCTTGGAGATGATTTCAAAAACACTTTGTTTAGTTCGAATCGATGTAGGGAAATGGAATAAAGTAGAGCCAGGACATAAGAAAGAGGCTCCATAATGGAGATTTCATTGTAGTATATGTTATGTGTCTTTTTCTCACTGTAAGAAGTGGTCTTGAAATAATATCTTGAACATTCTATGGTCTCTGCATTTTCTACTTATGATCTTCTCTGACAACAATTTTACATGGGGTATTTCAGACAATGAGTCCTTCATTGGAAGTTTGGACTAATCTTTATGTACTCTCCAGTTATCAATATTGAATACCAAAGGGCCTCAAGTTTGGATAGATAATTATGGCATCTAATTAGCTATTTTTTCATTCTTTTCCAAGTTCCAACAAATAAGTGTATTCAAATGTTCTGCATTGCAATTAGTAGGTCAATTATTGAGTTACTACTTCCAAAAAGTATCCATTTGAAGTAAATTTAGCCAACTTTCAGAACTATAATGATGAAATTTTCTAATGCATAAAGGAAAATGTTTGCAGCACAATTACACATGAAGTAAATGAAATATTTGTGTACACAACTAGAATCTCCATTGTCGCCACACCACTGGTGATACAACAAATGCTTCATCAATTCCTTTGAGACACAAATTATTTGATAAGGGAAATAATGTGTGTACTAAAGAGACCCTTAGTGAGGAACTAACATCGAAATCCAAAGTAGACAAAATCTACATCCTATCATATGTTTCACTAGTATAATATAATCTATGGAATCCATCTCCATGACTAGGGCCCCACACATAGAGAAATATAGAATAGTAGGTAAAAACCAAAAGGAAAATCATATATCCTTATTAAGTACTTAATTGATGAGTTATCTTTATTTTGTAAGAAATTTATTAAATTATTTAAATTTATATGTTTTTTGTTTTCTTTCTTAATTATTTTACCTCTAATCGTATGTTTTCAACAAAAAAGTGTGTTGGTATCTAAATTTTATACTAATTTGAATTACTAGAATGTTTTTTAAAAATTTTAAACTCATCAATTAAAGCAATTATAGTTTAGATCTTTTTTTTAAACATACTTCAATATTTTAAATACCAATCAGGTTGAAGAGTTTGTAATTACCAAATAATAGCTTTACATTCCTATGACCACATAGAACCTTGCCATACAACAATGTATTAACAATATTTTTTTATGTTCTTTTGAATTTATGTCTTCTTTCTGAAGTCAAACTAACGAAAATAAATTTAGTATTTTAGAATGAATTGGCATATTACAATTGAAAATCCATAAATATTTTACCCTCCTTTAATAGTTAAACTATCTTCCATACAACAATATACTAACAATTTTTTTTTCTTTTTCTTTTCTTTTGAATTTATGTCTTTTTCTGAAGTGAATCTAACAAAAATAAATTGAGTATTATAGAATGACTTGGCATATTACAATTAAAAATCCATAATATTTTACCCTCCTTTAATAGTTAAACTAATTTTCCATTTATCATATTTATTGAAAAACCTTCTCTAATATATTCTTATAACTAGATATAATGTAAATACTATAACTAAGAATATTGGGAGGATAAACAAATTAAACTAAGCATATTCTTATGACTATGTATAATGTAATAGGATCCTTTAAAAAAAGAGTTTAATTTCAAACGACAATTTCAAAATAATATATTTGACAACATATTGTTTTTCTTATTAATATCTAGGAAAAATATCCAATACAAATTAACACTAACTTCAAATAAGCAATAAATAAATTATTTGATATAGGAAATATTCATCTTGGTTTTGTCTATTTCATCATAAAAAAAAATCTCGTTTTATTTACGCACCCAAAAGTCTTACAATTTTCAGGAAATAGAGAACTTTTGCATTTTGTAATCCTCTAACTTCAAGCTTGTATTGTTATTATTAAAAGTTAAGTTAGTTTTAACTTTTGGTAGTAAATGAATTTTTTTATTGCCTATTTAATTTGTCAAAAATATTACTTTGAAGTTCTGGAATCAAGGATTCTAGATTCTTACTCACATGAGGTTAATTTTGATTGAAATCACTATAACATCTAGTATATTAAAGTATTCTCTCTCGACGAAAATAATTAACTTAGGATTTGAACCAACAATTTCAAAAAAATGTTGCCAACTTAATAGAGAAATTCGTACAACCAACATAAGGATATAATGTGAATCAATCCTTATAGTGTCCGACTGATCTTGAAAGTGATTAGTAAAATTTTAATGGATTGTGAATAATTTACAAATTTGTACTGGGCTCGAGAATTCATCAATGTCCTCCTTGTATTAAGGACTAGCTCTTGTTTTTAGGATTATAGTAGTCAACGAGTCTAATTGAAAACTTATTGGAAACCAACATGAACTTATTTTTATGAAAATTAAAGCTAATTTTATGGATTAAGTGTAATATAGTCATACAAAAAATAGTTTATCTCAAACAACAACTTCAAACTCAGAAATTCTATAGCACTTCCTTGATTGATAGTTAATAAAATTATACAAATGATGTGTAAATGCATCTAGAGTACATATTTTCCTACCAAGAGCGTTTGCTAGACTTTCACATCATGAAAGCTTTATATTTGAAATTGAATTGAGCAACTTTAATTTGGTACTTGGTTGGAATTTGTTGAATCGACCCTGAGAATATTTTCTCTGTTCGGCTACATCAACCTCACCAAAGCAATATTCCGTGATATGGTAATTGATTACAGGATTCAACATCCAAAACCTCTCTTAATAATTGTATCAACTTGTTTTGGTTCTACTCAAAATTAATTCTCTACTTTTGCCTTCAACACTACTATTGTGCATCCTCACCTGCAAAGTAACATCAATTAAAAGGGAACATAATCAAGTAAATTAGTATTTTATTCCCAATATAATCTTTGATTTTAAAAGTTTTGAGATCATAATATTTTATTGGAGGGGATTTTAGTGGCGTTGTGAAGGGAGAATACATACCATGAATGCCTACATTTAATCCCAAATCATATCCACACCCCCAACTCGAGAAAGAGCACCCATAGCCACAACCTTCAAATGGAAAAGAGATCTCGCCATGAGAAGCCACTTGCTTATATCCATTATGGAGTTATCTTGGATTTTTTTTGTAGTGGGGGATGGTTCCCACACCGGTTTGCGACATGCTCAAAATGAAGTAGAGAGGCAGCTAATCCCTATTCAGCAACCTGTTGCAGATATTCAACGCGCAATTTTTCAATTTGAAATCCCAAGCGGGAAAACATTTGAATTTTGAAATCCTTTGGTGCATAGGTAAAATTGAATGAATGTAAGTTCATGTCTTATCCACTGCCTATATTCACTTATGGGAGTTAGCTGTCAGAGGTTCCGGAAATCAGGAGAGTTGTGGAGTAGTCAGAATATTGAAAGTATTAAAATAATTGGCAACATAGACAGATGGGTCCCGCTGGCCATGTCAACGAGCTTGAGCAATCTGCAATCAAGATAAGATCGATGCTTCAATGGTCAACACTCAACACTCATTTAACGGACTCTCTAATTTTAACCAACTTCTCATGCGAGAGTAATTAGCTTATTTTAACACTCCCCCTTAATTACGACTGCTAAACTAAAACATGACTCATGACAACTCAAACATGTCTACTAGTCTATGTCTCAATTAGGCTTACAACACAAAAGTTTCTTCTATGAAACTCAAACACATATTTTGCTAATGAATTAATAAATATATCAGCCAATTGATCACTAGATTTACAAGGCTTCAAGTGAACTTCTCCATTGCTAACAAGTTCTCTAATAAACTGATATATAGTATCAATATGCTTTCTTTTCTGGTGAAACACACTATTCTTGGATAGTGCAATCGCTGAGGTGTTGTCACAATATATTTCTATTGATCCTTGTTGTTTTTTCTTGAGTCCATCAAATACTCTTCTTAACCACATTGCTTGACATGCTGCTCATGTTGCTACTACATATTCTTCTTCTGCTAAAGAAATTGTCACAATGGGTTGCTTCTTAGATGCCCATGAAATCACACTTGAACCAAGATGGAACACAAAACTAGAAGTGTGCCTCCTATCATCCAAACTTCCTTCAAAATCACTATCTGTATATCCAATCAAATCCTTCTTTTTTGTGCTTGCATACATTATGCCACAATCTCTAGTTCCTTCTATGTATCTCAGAATTATTTTTCCTACACTCGAATGTGTCTTTTGGAGTCTCCATAAATATTGAAATCAAACTCACTCACATGATATTCGGTCTTGTCGCTATGAGATACATGAGACTACCAACCAATCTTTTGAATATAGTTGGATTGACATATGATCCTTCATCATCCTTGCTTAACTTTGTACCTATTGCAACTGATTTAGGGACAAGTTTGCAATTTTCCATTGTGAATCTTTTCAACAAATCTTTGGCATATTTATTTTGACAAATAAAAATTCCCTTTTCAAATTGCTCAAATTTTATGCCAAGAAAATATTTCATGAGACCAAGATCTGTCATCTCAAATTATTTCATCATGGCTGACTTAAATTCATCTAACTCAAAATCACCTGTAAAAATCATGTCATCAACATATAAGAAAATAATCAAAATCTATCCATGCTCATTTACCTTCATGTACAAGGTAGGTTCAATGTTATTTCTGTAAAATCCATTATTTATCATGTAGGTGTCAATTCTGCTATACCAATCTCTAGGCGCTTGCTTCAGTCCATAGAGTGCTTCCTTCAACCTGTAAACTTTATCTTCGTTACCTTCAACTTCATAACCTTGAGGCTGCTACACATAAATTTCTTCTTCTAGAATTCCATTCAATAAGGTTGATTTCACATCCATCTGATATACTTTTTGCTTGTTCTGAATAGTTATAGCTAGAACTACTCTTACAGTATCCAATCTAGATACTAAAGCAAACGTTTCTCCAAAATCTATTCTTGGTTGCTATGAGAATCCTTTTGCTACAAGTCTACCTTTAAATCTATCAATTTCACCTTTCTCATTCAACTTTTTCTTGTACACCCACTTTACACCAATGAGATTTTTTTCCTTTGGAAAATCAACCAAATCCCATATATCATTCTTTTCAATAGCTTCAATTTCTTCATCCATGGCTTGGACATAATTTTTATCTCTAATTGCTTCTTCAGATGAAGAAGGTTGGAATGACAATAATGAAAAATTTGAACTAACATCCAAATCATCATAAATATCTTTCAGACTTCTCATCTTTCTCTTACGATTTCTTGATTCATCACCTGATTGATTTATGGGAGAATCTCGATCTCTTGATCTGCTTGAAGATCCATGCTGCTCTAAAAATCTTGGAGTCCTTATTGGTGTGTCTCTATTTGGTGTCTTCACCTGTGATTCTTGCTGCTCCTTTTCTGCTACATCATCTTCTTCCATGAGGGACACTTGTGCATCAACTATTTTGTCTATAGTTCCATTCCATGACTCTTGTTCTCTGAACACAACATCTCTGCTAATTATGGTCTTCTTTGTGACAGGGTTATACAATTTGTAAGCTTTTGATTGCTCATTATAACTAGTAAATATGCATTTTTCACTTTTATCATCCAATTTGCCTCTTCGCTCCTTAGGCACATGTGCATAAGCTACACATCCAAATACTCTGAGATGAGATATGCTGCAAGACATACCTGATCATGCTTTTTATGGTACTCTGTTCATAACAATCTTTGTAGGAGATCTATTGATCACATAAATAACACATACAACTGCTTCTACCCAATACTCATTACACAAGTTTATGCCTTTCAACATGCTTCTTTCCATGTTCATACTTGTCATGTTCTTTCTCTCTTCTACACCATTTTGTTGTGGTGTGTACCTGGTTCTAAATTGTCTTTTGATTCCATGTTGTTTGTAGTAATCATGGAATGTCTTTGAATCATATTCTCCACCACGATTTGACCTCAATACCTTGATATGTTAATCACTTTGGTTCTCTGCTAAGGCTTTGAATTATTTAAACCTTGCAAAATTTTCAGACTTCTGCTTCAAGAAGTAAACCCAAGTCTTTTTTTCTATAGTCATCAATGAAAGTGAGGAAGTAACTAATTCTAGCAATCGACTATGTCCTTATAGGTACACACAAGTCTGCATGCACTAGCTCAAGAGGTTCATTTGCTTGGTATGCAACTCCCTTTGGAAAAATTTCATGGTGTTTCTTTCCCAAGATGAAACACTCACAAGTACTAGCATGTTCTTTAATGGGAGGTAATCCTCTGAGCATCTGTTTCTGCTGCAACAGTCTTAAAACAGAAAAGTGGAAGTGTCCAAATCAAAAGTACCATAACCAATAATCATTAGAACATGAAACTATAAAAGAACTGACCTAATCCCTGTAATTCATAATTAGAGGAAAGAGTGTGTTCCTCATCATCAACACCTTCACTATCAACTACTTGCTTGGGGGCTTGTCATATATAACACATTCTTGACCTTGAAAGATAACTTTGTATCCTTTCTGTGTCAATTGACCTACACTTATCAAATTATGTTTGAGACTAGGAACATAATATACTTATGAGATTGTATTCGGTTCCCCCTTCTTGGTCAGAATGTTGACCACTCCTTTGCCATCTACATCCATAGTCCTGTCAGTCCCCAACTTTACCTCTGTTTTCACAAGTTGATCCAAATTTGCAACCAAATTCTTGTTGTCTGTCATGTGGTTACTACAACCACTGTCCAATATCCACACATTATCAGAAGGTTCATGCATGGTATGGAAATATAAGAACATGGAGTTAGTACTCTCTGTAGTAACATTAGCTCTCTGGTTCCCTTGATCATCTGTCTTCTTGTTGCAATCACGAGCATAATGACCAAATTTATTGCAACAATAACATCTCACCTTTGATTATTGCTTAAGTTTCTGCAGTTGCTTCCACTTTTATGTTCATTCTCTTCTCAACCATCTCTCTGACCACCATATCTTCCACTTCATCCTTTGCCTCTCGATCTACTTCTGCCTCGACCTCTGTCTCTTGAAATAGAAACTTTACTTTTGAAAGCAGTCTCTAAAGTGAAATCCTTATTTCTATCTATCGTTGCCTCATGTGATAAAAGTGATTCCATTAACTCATCAATGGTTAATGATGCCAAATCCTTGGCTTCTTCTATGGCTGCTACCACAACATCGAATTTGGTAGACAAAGATCTAAGGACCTTCTAAGCCACTATTTGATATAATTCTTCACCAGAAAATTTTAATTGATTTAAGACAGTTATGATCTGATTCATGAAAGAATCGATGTCCTGCATCTCCTTCATCTGCAGACATTCAAAATCTCTCCTAGTATTCTTCAACTTAACAATATTGACTTTGGCCATACCTTTATAGTTTGTCGCCAAAGTATCCCATGTTTCCTTTGCTGAAGACGTGATCATAATCTTCTGGAACACTACTCAGTCCACTCCTACTATATAAGCTGTAATTCTTGTGCATTCTTCTTTTTGTCCTTCTTCTGGTGTTCCCTCTCTGCATTAGTGAGAGCTTGTTCTGCTACTTCATTCTTAGGTTCTAAAAAGCCAAACTAGACATAATCCCAAACATCATGGGATTGCAACGTGATCGCCATCTTAGTGAGCCACACATCATAATCCTTTCATGTAAACAATAAGAACTGGCTGGAAATTTAAGAAAGCTATCTTTCTCCCAAAAAATACTCTTTAAAACCCTTTCAATAAAAACCCTAAAATTTTTAAATTTTATTTTTTAATAAAAAATAACTTTCCAAAAAGAAATCTTTTCAAAAAGCTTAAAATACCTTAAAAAAAATCCTTTATACCTTTATATAAAAGAAGATATATAACCCACTCACATTGACACTTTTATAAAATTCTTAAATTAAAAAACTTTTCAAATCCCTTCATGTTATATGAACCTCTCATAAACAAAATTTAATGCACCCTTTATAAAACTTATATAAGTCTTCATGCGAATCTGTCAACGCTCGTTATAACTTGACTTATTAAGCACCTTTATAACTTGACTTAGCATGCATTAAGCTTACAGATTGAACTCACAACTTTGTTAAGCTTACCAACATTATAACGCCTTGTATACTATTTATAAGATGCATTATAGCATTAACCACAAGAAAAAATATATTTCATCTCTCACACAGACTTGTTTTCTCTAATTCTTTGTAACCTCACTCTGATATCAAATTGTTGGAAAGGCACAGGAGACAAAACAAAAATTGGAAAGGTAGAGGAGACAAAACACGAATTCTCAGCTCTTTATTGATCGCATAAAACTTGATTATTACAATGAGCCTGGTGAAGGGTATTTAAACATTTTCGACTTAACTAGACTTGACTCAATGCTTCAACACTCAACACTCAACACTCAGTTGAGTGACTCTCTAATTTAGCCAACTCATCATGCTGAATGATCAGAAAATGATCTAGGACCTAAACCGCAGTCAAGAACTAAGGTTAAAGACCAAAGGTAAAGAATTAAGGGTAAAAGGTTAAAGAGTTAAAAAGGTTCATATTGGCCTTAAACTGCTAAAGCCTTTGTAAAATGCTAAACCTTTGTTAAAGCGCTAAAGCTTCGTCTAAGTGCCAAAACCTTCGTTATGCTCTAAAGCCTTCGGTAAGCGTAAAAACCTTTGTTAAAGCGCTAAACCTTTTATAAAGTTCTTTTTCATTAAATCCGAATAAAGCACATGGGCTGTATTCATTGGGTAGTAAATGGTATATTGCGCAGGTGAAAGGCTAGAAGCAGTATTCGACCCAAGGCACATGATTCCATTCAGCAGGTGACACACATCAGAGAAAAATTGCTTTTCTCGTGCGCCCTCGATCAGATATCATTCATGCAGGAAATCTGCACCATATGAGAGATGTTCGTTAGATTGAATGGGGTCACATCTACAATGGAGATTGTAAGGGCAAGTTGGCCATCAGATGACGCGACAACCCTTGGATGATGGGATAGATCTACAATCCAGGATGAACCCGATTGCAAAATATCTATGGTTGAATGTCCCTAATCGCCGGGGTTATATCGCACATATGTGCGCCCAACAGTTGCGGTAATGCTAACAACTACCTCTGACGGTCAGCATGGCGGAATGGCTAAAGTTTAGTGAATGTGCTAAGTTTAGTGGAAGTCAGGTGTAGTTGCTAAATTTGGTTAAAGATATCAAATAAAAGCATAGACATAGTAGATTTATGGGGGAGCTGGAGAGTTTAGAGGAGACATAGTTTTCCAGAGAAACAAAGGCAGAGCCCGAGAGTTAGTTTTAACTTAGAGAGAGTGAAAGAAACCTTTTGAAGCTAATGGAATGATCCATAGAAGCTGAATAGGTCATCTTCATGGAGAATTCCATTGATGCAGGAGCATCTAGCTAAGGGCATCATGATCGGGTGTTGGTCTTAGCCAAGGAGGATAGGTTCAAGGTCTTTTAGTTTCATTTACATTTAATGAATAAAACAATGTCTAGAAACTAGTTTTTTTATTATTATTAGTTAAGGAATATTAGGAACAGTACAGTTAGGATAGTGTCATAGCAGTTACGTTGTTTTGTCATTTTCTTAGTCCATTTTACAGATGTTTGTTCATAAAAAAAAAAGTATAGTATTGTAATTCCTACAACACAAGAAAACCCAACATGATCATCGATTGTGTAACTACAAAGAGTAACTGTATGGTAACCGAGAATAGTTCAAGTAACTTTCTAAACACAACATAAAAGCCAATGTAATACATTTTGGAGGGGTTTAGTACATGAGAAGAGAAATACAATAAAAAAGAGTAATTTCTTTCATCCAAAATATCTGAATCCATCTGTAACAGTTTGTCGTGACATTCATTTATTTTTCCCCTAGACATTGAGTAAGCAAACTAAGTAAATAATGTGTGTTCCTATATATTGCCTTTTGTTTCCTTTCTAAAGAACAGAGAGCAAATAGAGAAATTAAACAAGCGTTCCAGCACAGAGTCTGGCAACAACCACAACAAAGTCCCATTGAACGGAATCAAACAACAACACGAGTAGTCGCAAACGAATGAGAGAGTACTCACTGAATAACAACCCCAGGACAGAGGTAAACGAATTATACAAAAAGAGTTTCATGTTAATTCTTTTTCATAACCAAAAAAGTATTTGTATACATTCAACAGTCCTAAGATACCCATTAAAAACAGAGGAAAGAATATTACGAAACAGCAGAACCCTGAGAGTGAGGGTTTGGTCAGCCACCATCAAAAGGTGGACCATAATTACAATTGCTCAGGATACAAGTGAAGCTTCATATACAAAATTGTATCCCAAGTCGCACAAGAACAAGGAAAATTGAATGGAGGAGAACTGGGACTTTTCCTAGTAAACTGAAAGAGGCCACCTAAATAAAGAAAATTGACAATAGTAGCAGAGAACGAGCCTACTGGAGCAAAATCTCGTAGCAGTTTCATCGACCACGCCCGTGAACGAACCCCCACCTACATAAGCGAGCCAATGGAGTACTGTTAGCTACATGCACGCAGAGTAAAGCCAAGAAATAACCTAAGAAGAAGAAACTGAACGCATAATTAAGAAAATAATTTTACCTGAAGAGTATTCGCATGGGAGGAGTGAAACCCCACTCAGCCACAGCCAACGGTGAAACCTTGTAGACCAAGGAGCAGACATTGTTAGAGCCGGAGGAAAACGAAGAGGGTAATCAAATCATGGAGGAATAAATTACCTTATCAGCATTGTGAAGCTGAGGAGGCCACTGTGACCGTGACCTGTAGAACACAAAACAGACACCCATTAACCAAGCTAATAACTAGAAGAACTATAATGAAATGAAAACAGTGGAACAGGGAAAAGTATAGTAACCGAGCAGATGGAAACAACAGTAACCGTCTTATACAGACGAGGAAAACCTCCACACTGTGCCCAAGTAATTGGGAAACGAAGTCACAAGAACAAGCGAAGGTGTCACGCCAACAAACAACAGAATCCATAGCTGGGCGCACGAAGACCTTGCTACCAATCCCCATACAGTCACAGAACAAACCCTCATTGCCAGTCCAAACCCTCGGCGCAGCTAAAACACAAGTGAAAAATGAAGAAATGACAAAGAACCAAGGGTTTTGGCAATAACCAAGAGCGAGAAAACAGTAACCGAGGCAGGCACAACCAACACAACATCATTGAATTCTGACATAAATGCCATCCAACAAATATCTAGAACAAGCCTATGATTAGCGCCTAATCAAATGTATTAAACCTCAAATTATTTTTTAATCATTCAATCGTTGATTAAAGCATTGTTATATAATTGTTAAACATAATAAAGTGAAGTTACGGGCTGGTCCCATCATAGTGGTATCAGAGTAGGATTTAGAGCTTTTCGTGAGAGATGGAAGTTGGAAGATGAGGATGTGGAAGAGGTACTCGGAGAGCAGCAGATGAAGGATTGCGGGAGGAAATTAGGATCCACTAAGTCACTAAGGTTTGGTTAACAAGTTCACTAAGTCACTAGGTTTGGTTAACAAGTTTGATTAAATTAGAAGTTTTTAGAATTTCATTGTTGGGTGAATTTATTTCATTAGATTCACAAATTTCAAGTCAAACAGAAACAAGTCAAATACGAACAGGAATAATTTCACAAAATTTGTTTAAATTTTTATTGAAATTCATTTTAAATTTATTGTGAAATCATAAAAAATTTAAATTTATTTATAATAAAACATATGAAAATAATAAAATCTTATAAGGTAAAACTTATTGGCTTAAAAAAAATAAATTCCAATTACATTGGAAAGATGTTGAGGGTTTCATCGTTAATTAATTTACATAAAACACATTTTTTTTCAATAATTTTTTCCATATATATATTTTATCTTTATCTTCACAATTATAATAATTAATTTTTTATTTAATACCATACACATTTAATTATATATATATATATATATATATATATATATATATATAAACTACTATATTTAAGACTGTAATATTTTTAAGGAAATATAAACATTAAATATATAAAACAAATATAAAATATATATATATATATATATATATATATATAGAGAGAGAGAGAGAGAAGAAGAGATATATATATATATATATATATGATATATAATACACTTAAATTATATAAATTTATATATTTATAAGGAGTTTTTAATAAAATTTTAATATTCAATAAAATATAAAAGTTAGATATATAAAAGTATTTTAGTATTTAATATTTTATTATCATTTATTGATTTTGAATCTATGTGTAATTTTTTTTATTTATACCATGTACATTCAAATTACATATATTTGTGTATTCATAAACTGTTATAGTTAAGTGTATATTTTAATAAAATATAAAAATTAAATTATATAATACATATATATATATAATATATATTATATATATATATATATATATATATATATATATATTAAAAAAAATATTTTCACTTTTAATATTATATATATGTGTGTGAGAGATTTCAGGTAGTTTGTTGGAAATAATAGATTCCTCTCTACTCATGTTAAATTCCCCAAATGACATAACAACTTTTTTTAGTATATCATACTCAATACCATATCTTAATTTGCATATGTTTTACCAAATAAACATGAACTAAATAAGCTAGCTCCGGACCATAAAAATGTACACATGCTAAAGTACTAAGAAAAATAAAAATAAAAAAGCAATAATGTAAAAACAATGTGTGGCGATGAATTATGTAAAAAATATCATTTATTAAACCAAGAAATGGGTTTGCAATAACCAAATCCTGTAGTCTAACCAGCTTGCAAATTGGCCCTGAAGATGATGGAAATTCAAGCAAGATTTTGATAAAATTTGTCATGAATTTTTGTAAATCCAAGTTACAATTATCAAACTTCAAGTTTTTTGGTGCCCCAAAGGTTTTTGATGGTGTTGAATCCATTTCCACCATGAAAACCATGATTCAAACACTGCTACTGCCATATTTTTTCAAATTTGTTTGGCTGGATTCAAGCCAGTTTTGACCATATGGGAATTTCTTGTGCCTCGATAGATGACGCCTAACCAAAGTACACCTAAACCATAAATTAATGCATAAATGATGACGACGAAAGCAAGAAAACAATTTTTTGGTAACCCGAATGGGTTAAATGAGGGACTTTTAGATCTCCTTTGTAATTCATCTGTAAAACAAATGAGATTGGAAACCAAATCAAATGTATATTAATCAATCTCAATCAATGATGTACAATGTGTACATATTAATACATACAGGAAATAATTGAATTAATTCCTGGGAGTTATTGGACTCCAATAACTACTCAAACTAACCCAAGGTTAATCTTGAGGATTGGTTGTCCAACATTCCCTCCTTAATCCGGATGGATGTACCAAAGTCCAAGAATGAGAGCTCAAAATGAAAAAATGCATCTCAACCAAGAGTTGAATGTCTCCCAAGAAATGGTTTTTAACGATGACAAAAAACCAATATGGGAGAACTTAAAGTCTTAACCAACATCAACTCTAGAACCTTCATAGCAGTTCTTAGATCAATAAAAAATGTGGTTTTAAGGTGATCACAAACTTTGGAACTATCACAATAGTTCCTCGAACAATTCTAAACATGGAAGTTCTCAAATCAACTCGATCAACTCCACTCTGACTTAGGCTCTCTTGACATCTCGAACTTGAACCTGTAAAAAACCGTCAACTATTCCCTCTTTGTCAGATACAAGGTGAGAAGTACTCTTCATCACTGCAAGGCTGGTCATCACTCTGGAACATATTCTTTGATATGCCCTGTAAATCTTCTTACCTGTTTTGGTCCAATCCCAAGAAGCAATCCATCTGAAATTTACATTCTCCCTTGCAGTTGTCTTGTTTTTGGAACATCTATTTGTATGCTGATTTAACTTTCCACAATGGTCACACTGGTGAAGATAAAAACATTTATCTTTCACATGTCCAACTCTGTTACACTGTTGGCATCTATCAACTTGTTTTGGAACAACACTGTTCAGAAATCCAACACTTCGGAATTGTATAGGTTTAGCAAAATCTGAAATGTGAAAAGATACATCCAAAATCTCATCATTGTAACCTAAATTAGTTTTGTGTTTATTGTGTGTAATCTCTTCCGATGGTATTATAACAGTTTTCACATCAGGACTTCTAATCACATCCAAATCTTCACCTGAAATCACTTCATTTTTATAATCATTCTATGAATAATGACCAGCCTCAAACAAACTATTGTTTTGAATAAGAACATGTTCAAAATTCTTCTTTTGCAATTCTTCTCGCTGAAACTGAGACTCTAGCTCCAAGAATTCAATTTTTCTTTTCGCATTTTGCAAACAGGAATGGATGTGAGAAAGTGTGTCCTTGTTGACTTTGACACTATTATGAACTGTGGATGACATTAAATTGCGTAATAACTAAAACAAATCATCGAATTTGGCCATTTTCTCCAACAATCAACTTTGAAAAAAGGGGTGTCGGCTACCACTGAAAATTCACCCAATAGAAACAAATTTACATTGAATTAACTGGGTGTCGAGTTCAATCGAAAATGCACCCGTTTACAAAGAAGATTCAATAATAAAGAGATTATATAGCTATGACTACACAATAAGGAACTTTTATCTTTTCTACATACAACGAACACCATGAAACTCAAGTTTGTTGTGAGTTATATCCAATATGCATGAGTTGCAAATTTATCAAATAGTGACATGCTCAGAGTCGCCAACCCATGGAAACCAAAATCATGTTCACAACCTCCCAAGATATCTCCCAAAATTATCTTTTCAAAGTTTTGAACTAATGACCTCTAACACACCATGTAACTATATGAGCTTGGTTAAGCATAATGTCCTTTTCCCTTCTTGAATTTATATTCATAAATGTTATAATTTAAACTTCAACAAAATCAAAACTTGAAGTCATGTCAGTTTTCAAAACATGATGTCATGTCATTCTTGTGTAGCACAACAAAGCTGCAACAACTCATTTTCTCCACTTCCAATCAAAACTACATTTAATGAAAATAATTCTCCACTTCCAATCAAAACTACTCCATTTAATGAAAATAAGAGAAGAAGGCACTACTTATTTCGTTCTAAACCACTTCTCAAAAACTTTCACCAATGCCATCACATAAAATTATTTACTTCTCAAAAATGCTACAAATACTCTTTCCAACAAATTTCACTTTCATCACCCAACATTGTTATACCATTTCCATCATCCCATCAAAGAAGTAACCAATTTCCTCAAGAAAAATGACAGAGGAAAAAAGAATTCATGGAATAAGAACCATAAAACAATATCGAATTAATACGATAATCCCTCGAATGGCAAGCTTTAGGATTAAATGTGTTCCCTACCGAAATTCTTTGAAGTCACCTCTTAAACATGTTCCGTGCAAAAATTATAAAAGTCGCCTCTAGAAATCCGTTAAGGTCAAATGGCTGCATTTAACTTTGGAAACCTTTACTCAATGTATGAACGACTCTTCCAACGAAGTTTGATATTATTCTCTTTAATGAAAAGATATAATAATTAAATCTAATGTGCATAGGCAAGATGGTTTTCCTTATTAGCTTCTGACAAATAAAGTTGTCATTTCAACAACTTTGGCTAAAAGAAAAACTACTCATCAAGACCTCAATAGAAGTTTATACCTCAAGAAATATTATGTAGCAGGTCCAGTCCCAAGCAACGTTGATGGCCATGTCAAGAAAAGAGAAACAGATCCCAATTGAGGTGAATAATGAAAGAAATAAGGTGTGTCCAACTCTCCAATGTTGGCAGTCTGAAATTCATCTTCTTCCTCCTAGTCAAACAGGAGACAGGCTCTGATAGCATGCCCTGGTAATGAAAAACAACTTTGTGTCCAAACAGAAATGGATTTTCAACAAGGAATGTTTGGTCTGTGATTCCCCTTACGAACTAGAAGGCTGAACAAAACCTAAGCATAAAAACATCCTTCTCGCCTCATTCATGCTCTCCAAAAAATTTGGGAAACAAATCTTTCACTTTATGTTGTCAAGATTCAAAAACACCAAGTAATTGCTTGACTGGAGGCTCCTCTCTCCTTCATCAAGAGACATGGGCCACACTCCTCAAAGGGAATATCACAACATTCGATAAAAAGACCTCCTCCTCCTTCGAATAGAGTCCGACTGGAATCATTTACAAAAATGGAAGGTGACTTTGAATAACAGAAATACTTTCATTTTCAAAAGATAAATTCAATTGTTTTTCCAACTATCTTTGGTTCATTGGATTACTTTCCTTTTCATAAAAATGAAGCTCAGAAACTGGAAGATGCAGACATACCAGACTACCATCATAAAAACAATGATCACAGATGAATCCTCTAATGCATTCCAACCTCAACCTCATTTAATCGTATGACAACAAGATTACTCGCATTCAAATGAATAGTATATTAATGATTGTCTTTGTTCTTACCTTAAATCTATTGAGGACAACAGCATGATGAAGTCTCAGATCAATTTGACAGTCGCAAGGAGTCTCATTTGCAAGGAATCTAGCACAGGATTGTCACCTGGATGAGAAAAAATCATGCTTCCAAGGCAAACAACTTTGAAGGCTTCCACTGTAATGCATACTGTTTTGAATTTCTCTTTCTTCTTACAATAGACAACAAATTAACTTCTGTAGGTCTCGTTGTTGGGGATGACTAACGTTTTAACAAAATTGGAAACCAACATTCTGCAACGATACAAAAGCTTCAAAATCACAGTGGAATTTTCCAGAAAAACAAAATGAGTAGTGAAAAACAAACTTAGCCCAAATAAACAACTAGCGTTCAAGTTTCGTGTTCAAATCCAAGCACTTTCGTCGAGACAAATTCTCGTCGTTGTTTCTGAGAACGCTTGACCTTTCGATCGGACTTCTAAAAAACACTTCAAACGTCTAAGAGGAGCGCTAGGAAGACCACACAAGCTAGGTTAAAAAGCCACAAAACTAGTGGCTTATTTATTCAACAAAGCATATTAACTATCTCTTTTGATACCACTGTAAAACACACTAGATTGGAAACCAATTCAAATGTATATTAATTAATCTCAATCAATGATGTACAATGTGTACATATTAATATATAGGGAACAATTGGATTAGTTCGTGGGAGTTCTTGGACTCCAATAACTAGCCAAACTGAAGACGTACCACTATAAAACGGTAAAACGCACGAAATTGGAAACCAAATCAAATGTATATTAATTAATCTCAATCAATGATGTACAATGTGTACATATTAATACATACATGAAACAATTGGATCAGTTCTCGGGAGTTTTTGGACTCCAATAACTACTAAAATTGGCCCAATGTTAATCTCGAGCATTAGTTACCCAACATCATCTTAATTTCATTTCCAAAAACACACACACACACATATATTAATTTTTTTGGAAACATTTTTATTCTTAGCCTTTCTCCCTCTCTTTCTGAGCTTTTTTGTTTGTTTCATACTCTATTTCCCCTTTTTCTTTCCCTCTTTTCATTGATTTTATTAGAGAGAAACCCATTTTTATTGATTTTATCAGTTATTATTATTATTATTATTGAGTTAAACACCCTCTCTTTTTATTCTTAAAATATTTCTAGTGTATTTTTAATTTTTTTTTTTTTTTTTTTTTTTTTTTTTTTTTTTTTTAATTTTAATTTTTATTCTCTTTTATATATTATATATATATATATAATTTTATTTTATTTTATTTTTTAACACCCTCTCTTTTATGTTTTAATTTTAATTAATTTTTATTGGTTCTTGATTTATCCATTTTATTATCTATTTATTTTTATTTATTTATTGTTATGTTTTTATTTAATTTTCATAATAATAAAACAAAAATATTGGGATTCATGAATTTTTATAAATTTTATTTAATTTCCATATTAATAAAACATAAATATTGAAAATCATACATGGCTTCCTCTCTTTAATGTTTTCATTTTGATTAAAAAAAATTAGTTTATTGTTTTATCTTGATTCATCCCTTTTATTTTCATTTAGTTATTTGCTTATTTTATGTGGTTTTATTTTTAGGTAGGGTAATTTGTTTAAATAAATTGAATAATATTAATTAGTAAATAATAACGCATGAATAAGTTAATAAATCAAATAATTAATTAAACCAACTAAATTATTAATTATTAATTATTTAAACAAGTCAAATTAATTCCCCTTGTCTAGGTAGTCATTTAGTTAATTTATTATATATTTAAAGTATTATACTATATAAATTTCCCTCCCTAGTCAAATTTAGTTGTTCCTCTAGCTGTTAGGTTGACTTTTCACCTTATTTAACAGTGCTCTGAGATCTGTTTAGTTGTTCCTCTCGCTGTTAGGTTGACTTTTCACCTTATTTAACAGTGCTCTGAGATCTGTTTCTTCAAACTGGCTGGTTTGAAACGCGTTGACCAAATATGGTAACTCTATTATTATCACCTAAAGAAAACTCTTGAAGTGCATACATAAGCTTTACTAATTTCCATTTGCATGAGACATGATTGCATGATCACTTTAGTATGACTAGATGTCAGTTTTTATTTTCAATGTGAATAAAATTCATTATTTATTTCTCAAAATTATTTTTCCTTTCCTACTTGAGAGTTTGGTTCATTTTTTTCTCACTAGATCTAGTATATGCAGGTTCTGTTGGGTGGTATAAATGCAAGATTTACACTAACATTTAATTTTGTCAATCTCGGTAAGTAAACTTAGAGGTGTTTCAAAATATATGCTAGAATAGGACCTCAGGGATCTGTCAAATAATACCAATCTTTTTCAAGAAATTCAAAAGGGCATCATTAAGGAAAAATGAACAAGACTCTTTAAAGTAAAGTAAACAAACTCCATGAATCTACTTCTGGCTTCTCTTCTAGGTTGAGTTGACTCATGAAGAAAGTCTTCCTTAGTTTTCTAGGGGACAAGGGAATGTAGGGCCCGTTCAGAATAATGCGATTCAAAAAATAAAGAATGCAAAATCCCTTAAAAGATTACTGCTATGTTGCAAAGATGAAAAAACATGACATAAACAAGCAATCGTAAAGCAACTTCATTCCAACTAATCTATGGAAATCATTGAATGATTTGAAAGAAATATAAATTATTTATACACCTTTTTTTTTCAAAACAATTCAATATTCAAAAGTGTGTAGTAGAGGAAAATAAGATAAGCGCATTTTCTGCTGCTCTTGAGCTCACCCTGATCATTAAACACTTTCCTTGCAACAAAGAAATATTCAATATAATATGTGGAGTAATCAATTATAAAAGAATTATGTGAGCGATCTTACTTTTCTAATGAAATACATGGTTGTGATCTCCCCTCAAGCTGATCTTGGAATTTGTTCATTAAGATTTTAAATATTTCTTCAAAGTGTAGGAACTAGTCATAGTGCATAATGAGTTAAAGAATTATTTAATAAACCAGTTTATCCTTGTATGCAGCAAATGGGATTAGGACAAGCATCACACTTTAATTTATAATGGAATTAAGAAATGCATTAAAGAATTCACTATTCTACCTTAGCTCAACCTTCACAAAAATACATTCTAGGAGAGAAATGATATCATTGAACTAACAACAAAAAATAAACCATGGAATGAAATTGAAAATCGAATCACTGAAAAGAAGAGATGTGAATTGAAATTGCAGAGCTATCTAATTCACACACACACCATGCAACTGAAATAAAATGCAGAATAATTTTGAGGGTAACGGGGCAATGGACTGGCTGGTGGGCCCAACCACCCATCTCGCTTCCCTTGCAACAATTTAAATCACAGTCTTAAAACATTTACGACAAACAAGAACTCATAATCAAATTCCAAATATATTCATATAAAATTCATGTTACAGAATTTATGGAATGATGCAATGCTAGCTCCAGTGGTCGAGGGATCATCCCATTGAGTGCACAACTCCTCCCCTCCTACACAACAACTTGGTCCCCTGTTCTACAAATGAGTGCGATCTACATGCTTAATTTAGGATCCCCTTTCAGTACGCAACCTTCATATTTATAACAGCAGCACTGCCCAAATTTAGAATGGTTGTTTGAACTAACTTGGAACCAAAACAATGAAATTTGATTCCTACTAAGGTTTGGAGATAATACAACAATTTTGACAGCTATGTAATTCCAACTGCATGGTGCAAACATAGAACAAGAATGGATTCACTAACAATTCCAGCTCCATCTTCCAATCGATCAAGTGGTATGTGGAATTCTTGTTTTGCTAGAAAATATAGACATAACTTGCAGGAGTTTTTGAGAGAGAAACAACTTAGTCTTTACCAACAAAACCGTTCATGCTTCTAGTATCGAAGTAGAATATGTTGTCACCTTGGTAGGTGTAACACAAATACCATAGTAAGAAATTGAAACAATAATTCTGGTTACTGCAGCTTTAAATAGATGCCTCCAGTTATGTGTGAAGCCTACTGCAATAAGGTAGAGCGTTGACTTCCCACTATCGGAACCATAGACCGTTGAGCAGAGAAATATATGCAAAGTGTATGTGAGTTTTATATAGCGGCAACTATTAATAACAATGTGAGAGTACTCTTCCGTTTTTTATCTATAGATGTCATTAAGCTGCTGAAGATCAAGCCATAAATTAATTTACATGTGATAACTTAATGCATGTAAGCGCTTATCGATTTGCTCTATAAATTCTTTTCCTCCAGCTTTTGGTTTAAGCAATTATCAAGCACATCTAAGTGCCATGAAAAGCAATGCCCGAATTTCAATTGCATAACCATAAATTCCAATTATGCAGTCAACCACACAACAACCATCAACACAAAGGAGTGTGGGAAATGTGTCAATGTATGAAAGCCCCAAATCAATGCAGGAATGTTGGTGCAGGCACAACTGGTACAAGAGTTGCTAGTAGAAGAATGTTAGCACCTGCCACAAAAGAGCTTATCATTAATGACATTTTTGTATTAAATGCCCTTTAATTTAGAAAAACAAGAAGATCTCATAAATCAACAACTACTAAGTGTAAATACCTCTAAATAATAACTCAATAATGCATAAAAGGAATAATAATGATTATAGACACTTAGTATAGGCATACAATTATCCTAAAAATCTGGAAAAAAAGGAGGTTCAACACTCCCCCACGTTGACCTTCTTTCATGTCCTCATGCAAGCCAAGCTATAAGATTATAAAACCATGGAAGAAGGCAGGGGGAATGTTTAAAGATCATACTATGCTTCCTGATAAAAAATTTAGCAAAAATATCAACAAGGAAATATTAAGATACCATGGTATGTCATCATTTTTAAAGCATTCATTAAGTCTACAACATCATTATTACAGTGCCAACTAAAACCATGTTACATCATTTATGAAAGTATTGAGTATAGGAATGATAAATTGCAACCATATCAGGTACAGGAAAGAAATGCTTTGTACCATACATTATGGAAAAAGAGTATTACACCTTTATGATAGACATCACATACATGTTGTCCTATTTCAAATGAACTCCCTACTTGTCATAGATTTTAGAGCTCTTATTTCTGCCTAGAGTCTTATTAACATTCATGATCAAAAAGTCAAATGCTTGCTGAAAAGGTGCAATTTGAAGAAGAATACCACAAGAATCCTGCACCTACTATAACAGTCCTGTACCTAGTTCATGTAGTGCATATTTAGAGTCAGTCACAATCAACACATATTGTTGTCCATCAACACCTAGTGAGTAATCATCGCTGAGTAATTCATCACTCTAAATACCATAAAGAATTGGAGTTATGATACTAGAAAAGGGAAATAAAAATATGAACAAGATGACACCTTCCTGGACCAATCAACAAACACTCTAAATTTTGTTGTCATTCGGATGCAAAAGTAAGTTTCTTCTTAATCCAATACAAAGAATTAACTTCACTAAGGGTACCACATCATTATAGATTCCTAATTTTTGAAAGATAGAACTCGAAGCATCATGCTCAAATCATCTTAAAACCATTATCTAAGAAATAAAATGATGAGTTTCAGGGAAAGAGAAGGATAATTGAGTAAATATTAGTATGCAATTAAATTTAATACCACAGACATGGCCCTGCTACTTGCAGGTGTCTATAACCTCGGCAGGGATATCTTTTAACCCAGCGAAATACCTGTGTCCCACTTATTAGATATAGACTCATAGATATCTTATTTAATTTTAAAAATTAGATGAAGGCCACTATCCTGGCTTGGTAGCCATTTGATGCTAGTGCCACTCAAAAGAAGTAATGCAGATGAACATGTCAGCTCGTGATGAGACCTCTTTTCTTCCAATTTTTCAGCTGAAATCCATTACTCTGGCTTGGTGACTAGCAACAATAATGTCATGCATGTTAGGTCTCATGATCATAGTAGGTCGATTCATCATGAGACCTCCTATCCTCCCCTAAATATTTTATAAATTTTGATTGTAGTTAACTTCAAAGGTTACTTAATAAGTGGGGAGAAATATCTACTCCTTAAGGGTACGAGATGGCGTGAAAAGTTTTTAATGACTAATCATTACTAGCTAGTTCCTCTACCCTAAAGATTTATTAAAAATATTCGAGATAATGACTAAAAGATTCTTCAAGTTAATAATTATAGTGTTCTCATGAATATCTTATTATGATCTTTACAAGAGTGGTCCACCATAGGGGTTTCTCTAATAGTACCTTCTAAGGGAAATTGAAAATATATATCTCAGATGACAACTTCATTAGAGTGGTTAATCATGGTTACTTTTGAAAAAACATGAGGTATTAGAGTGAATCATACTCAACAAGATTTGTCATAGATGTCTGTGTTAACAACCGATGCAGATCAAAAGTAGTTTTAGTGGCTATGCTTTGAAAGTCAAAACCCAAATTGCATTGTTGTAATATCTTTATTTATGGCATTTATTTATTCTTGTACCCTAATCTACCCTAAGAAGCAGAAGACTCCCTTTTAAGTATAGGAGGACTTCTGCAACCAAGTGTGCAACAAGAGGATAATCATATTCATGTTCAAATTTAGAAAATATATGTGAGAAAATACCATAACATGAGGTACCAGCTGCATTAACTGATGTGATTCTACAAATTTTTGAATGATAAGGGAGGGATGAATACTGACAATCATATGAAACAAATATTCTATGGGATCTATATACTCTTGGTCATTTGATTCATGGGCAACATTTGGTGCATCATGCAAATCCTCCAATTTTCTTTGTTCATCCTCTAAAGTGTAGACTGGATCATGTTCATGTTCTTCAATCTCTACTTATTATGGCTTCTCCTCATCAAACATGATCCATAGATCGTCAATCTCCCTAGGAAGATTTCCTAGTTCTTCACGATTCTCTTCTTCTAGAGGAATAGACCAATTTCTAATTGATGCCAAGATGTGTTCTTTATGTGAAGTAGAGACCCCAGCTTCTGCCAGAATTTGAGATATTCTTTGAATAACATCACACTTCCTGACATTTTTCTAGCAGTTGGAAAGTCTTGTCAGCACCTGGATTAAGGGTGGGGGGTTCTTTTAGCACCTGAAAGAATCAAATGGTCAATTGCAGTAAAAAGAACAAACCAAGATTGTAAACTAACAAAATCACATTTGCAGAAATTAAATAACCTCCACTATAGAAAAAAGTAACACACTTGTAGTAAAAGAAATTTCTTATAAAAAACTCAATTGCATTAAATCAAGCATCACACTTTGCAGAAAGAAAAATTACTCATAAAAACTAAATTGGAGTAAAATAAACAAATCAAGCATCACACTTTGCAGTAAACAAAATCACTCATTTGCAAAAAGGAAAACCTGGCTTGTGAGCTCTCTGGGAATGTCGTCAAGTATGCTTCAACAAGCAAGGGGAATCTCATTAATCTATAAATTCAATTGTGAAGGAAAGGGAAAAGCATGACAAATCGTTGAGGCCTTATCCTACAACACCTCCCCGACAATGATGCTAAAATGTCGAGCGATATAAATGCAATATTTACACCAACATTTAAATTGTCAGTCCGGGTAAGTAAAATTATAGGCATAGCAAAATATACGCCAGAATACGACCTCAGGGATCTGTCAAATAAAAGCCAATATTTTGCAAGAAATTCAAAAGGGAATCATTTAGGAAAAATGAACAAGACTCTTTAAACCAAAGTAAACAAACTCTGGGAATCTACTTCTGGCTCCTCTTCTGGGTTGGATTCACTCCTGTAGAAATTCTGTCTCAATATATGAAAGCCCCAAATTAGTGCAGGAATGTTGGTGCAGGAATATTGGTGCAGGCACAACTGGTATAGGAAATCCTAGTACAAGAATGTTAGCACCTGCCGCAAGAGATCATATCATTAATGACAATTTTATATTAAATACCCTTTAATTTAGAAAAACAAGAAGAGTTCATAGATCAGGAATTGATAACCCTATATGCCTCTAAATAATAACTCAATAATTCATCAAAAGAATAATAATGATTATAGACACTTAGTATAGGCATACAATTATCATGAAAATCTAGACAAAATGGAGGCTCAACAGGTTCAACAACAATTTTACATGGTATCAAAGGCCCTAGGAGCTAGGAAGGAGCATTAAGATTTTTTTTGTAGGTTTTGAAGATTGAGGCTATTAGAAAGAATGGAATTTCCATCTTCATCAATTCTCACGCCCTATAATTATTTCAAATGCAAGCCAAAGACTTGTTTTATCTCAGAAGTAGTAGATTGTATCATATATCCATGGAAACTAAGATTGAACCAAATTCTACAGTTGAAAAATACAAATATTTCAAATTCACGGATGAGGTCAACTTCTATATTATTGTTTCATGCCGAAGCATGCACCACTCCAATTGAAGTTTATATAACTTTGGAGACTCTCTTTCAGAAGCAGTGTGAGATAGAGGTGGTCGCATCCTTGAAAATGAGTTCAAATCATTACTTCCAAGAAATTTTGAAAACATTCAATATGTTTTCAAAATATTCAAAGCCTTGTTACTCTAGCTGAAAGGATGCAAAATCCACAAATACGAGAAAGAATACCAATTAATTCTTGCGATATTGTGAAAACTTGGTCCATAATTTGTTGTATTTGTCTACATTTTTTATGCAAGCAGGTTTGCAATAGGGGCAATAATATGCTCACACTTGATGCTTTTATTGAGTTCTCAATAGATCAATAAGATAAACTCTGTAACAACCCTAGGTTAAAAGTTCATGTAATAAAGTTAATAAAGGCAAAATAAGACCAAGGTAATGCGACACTTATTCCATGTTGAATGTTGGGCTAACTATCCCAGTGGGTGTTCATTTGGTTTATTAAGGCTAAGGGGAAATTGGAAAAGGAAATGGCCAAGCCTTTGGAAAGGAAAGAGGCATTAATTGGCATTTTATTTATGAAATAATGGAAATTAGGAGAAAAGGAAGGTGAAAGGTCACAGGTTGCATGTGAGGAGGAAAATGAGGGAAAAAGAATGGAAATTGAAAAAATTAGAGGCCTCATTAATAAAAAGGCTTATGAGTACTAGTTCATAACCTTTCGTAAGTTCTGTTTTGGAGCTCTCTCTATATTCTCTCTACGCTCTCATACTCTTGCACACTTAGAGAATTCTTAGACCACTCTAGCATTAGAGGAAGGAAGGAAAAAGAAGGACAAGAAAGCAAATGGAAGCAAATATCTAGAAATGAAGAGTTGGATCAAGCAACTACGGTGGGATTACTTCCAGGTATTGAGTTGCATGTATGATTTCCTTGTTACTTTTTTCATGCATGTGTGTATTTGGTTCTCTTGCTGTCATTGGCATGGGTTTTTCTAGGTGTGATAGTTGTTTCAAACTTGCTTTATCATTTACGAATAACCATGGTGTGAGGGGGTTCTCTTACTTGGTTGAGCTAGATTGTCAGATGGTTTAGAAAGTGAGTGAGTGGTCTCAGGAAAATTCCCAGAGGCCTAGTAATCCCTGGACTGGTAAAGGTGGGATATGCGGTAAAGCCTAAGGGTGGAGATGGGAAAAGTCCTCACAGTTTAGGTGGAGAGATCCAAATTCATCCATGCTTGTATGGCCCTAGTGATCCTTGGACCAGTATGTGATGGGATTACGGTAAAGCCTAGTAGTGTATATTTCTTGTTTGGGCCTAGGAATCCCTTGATGGGATATACAGTAAATCCTAGTTGTATAGGTGCTTACTTTAGGCTTAGAAATCCTTGAACAGTTTTGGTGGGATATGCGGTAAAGATTGATAAGCATGGTCAATTTTGTTGTGAGTCTTGCATTCATGTTTGAAATGTGGCATAGGGGTGATTGGTTGAAAGAAAGATTTGGTTCAACCCAATATGGCAAGGTGGTACATGGAAGTCCCTGACTTGTTTAGCTTTTGAATATGTTAATAAGAGCTCTTTTCCTCTAGTATTTCATGAGTATTTATACTTGTTATTATGTGTTTTTAATGGTTTTTCTATTATTGATATTTTTCTGGCTATATGTTGGTTATAAGCATGATTTTATGACAAACTTTGGTTATGCCTCTCATCATGTTTTGATTAGTAAATGAAATGTAAATGAATGTATGACCTAATATATGATAAATTATCTATTGTGAGAGGGAACCATACCTTCTTGATGAATCTCAGATAAGTATGAGGCCTATATGTTCAGATGTGTTGTTATGACTTGTACATTACATAATTATGATGTTTTTGATGAAATTCCTATCATAGTTATTTTGAGTTTGGTTAGGTCCCTGTTCATGTCTTGCATTAGAGGCCTTGTCTTCCTATTATTCATCATTTTTTAAAGCTTCATTATCTTCTACGTAGAGGCCTGGGTCCTAGCCCTAGAAAATTGGCTTAAATATCGTAGTCGCTGGCATGGAACTGGAGGGAAAAGATTGTAGTCACTCGGAAGGAGACCTGTGGGATCAACTAGAGGGTTTCAGTCACATGGAAGCCTTGTTATGGGAGTGTTTTGGGGCTTATTTTAGTGAAATTCTATGTTAACTCAGGGGTTGGGCACCTGGAGTGATTGGTTAGCTCATGGGGGTCTTGTAGCACCTAAGGGAGGTTTGTAAAGTGTTGGTTCATTGGTTCCATTTACTTAAGCTGATATAGGAGGTAAAATAATATCATAGTAACTCTTTGTCACATATTTACCCCAGTGGAATAGTAACCTTGGGTAAGTGTGGGAGGAGGGTGTTATAGAGTGGTGTCAGAGCATTATTCGCCCCTTGGACTAGATGGATAGAATGTGTTTGTCATGCATGCATGTAGGTTGTACATGTGCTTGATGTGTATGCATGGTGATGGTCGTTGTTGCAGTTGTGTTTTCACATAAAAGTTGAAGGTGTTTTTGTTGGGATGTATTTATCATGAATGAATTTTGGTTGAATGTGCATTTGGTGTGTATGTTTGTTGTCTATGTGGATGTATGCATGCATTGTCATGGTTATAGTTTTCATGAGGTCATTTGTTGCATATGTCAGTTTTCTATGTGGATGTATGCATGCATTGTCATGGATAATGACTGAGATGATGTTGATATATTGTTATGATTATGATTATACATGTATCATGCTAATATAGTTTCTCTTTCAGACAAGATGCCCTCCCTTGAACTATACTGAGGTACGTTGATGATGTTTATATTTTGGTTTAGTTGACATGGTACATGTAACACCCTCCTCCAAGATTTACCCACGTTAACCAGTCCTCTAGGGTAAACATGTGACGAGAGGCTGCTATGATCTGATTCAACTACCCACGTATATTTAAAGAAGTGGAACCGACACCACACAACCAATCTAAACTTCTACACGTGCTACAGAACCTCGAGGAGCCAACCAACCTTTCCAAGTGAACAAACCTTGAGTAAAATTAACAGTTTACTAACCTAGAGCCTCAGTTTCTCCCATGAAATGGGCATGCATATGACTGGGACCCTCCACTCACTCTCAAAACAAGTGCATGTAAGCGACTAGGGTCTTTTTTAGCTTATTCTAAGCTTGCAACCCCAGATTTTGTGCCACATTTTTAGGGCCAGGACTCAGGCCACTTCCAAAGAACTCCATGAAACCTTCAGGAATGAAAAGTGACATTGAAACAATGATATTAATGCAAATACTCGAATAAAGACTTAACTGGACCCCTACTAGCCATGATAGGAATTTCGTCAACATGTCACAAATATGAAATTGATAGTTCATAACAAAAGATCTGAGCATATGGGTCTCATACTTAATGGAGAATCACTAAGAAGCATTGATACATTATCACATTAGCTTCATTATCATATATTAGGTCATATATTCATTATTCCTTCATTTACAAATCAAAACATGATGATATCCATACATCATTACTATCATAAAAAATACTCATAACCTCCATATAAACAACAAAAATAACAAGGATACATCAGCCATAGAATCCACATATAAACCAGTACATTTACACATGAAATACAAAGGAGAAGGAACTCGTATTAATGAACACAAAAGCCAACCAATTTTGGGACTTCCACGAACCACTCAACCATGGATTGGTTGAACCAAATAATTTTTCAACCAATCACCCCTGTGCCATATTCCAAGCATGAATGTGGGGCTCATAACCAGAAATCAACCAGGCTTTGTCACAATCTACACGCACTAGGCCCTAAACAAACATGGATGCCGCCCTATTTCTCCACTTACACTGTGAGGAATTTTCCTATCTCCTAGCCTCTAGGTTTTACTGCAATCCACACCAAATCACTAGGCCCTAACCAAGACTCTGATCTCTAGGATTTACCATATATCCCATCTCGGGATTCCTAGGCCTAATCAAGATTCCACCCTCTAGGATTTACCGTATATATTTCCAATCACTGGCCAAGGATTCCTAGGACTGATGGAGAGCACCCAACTCTAGGTTTTACCATATATCCTTCCATTCACCAGCAAAGGATTCCTATGTCCACCGAGGTAACAAAAACTTTGGATTTACTAAAACTCATAATCCAGTTCAGGGGTCACTCAATGATGTGTTCTTTCATTCAGAGACCAGCTCAGTCAGTTTAAAATCCATCTGGCAATCCAACTCAACCAAAAAACATGAGAAACCATCACACCATGGCTATCCTAAAATGGCAAGGAAAGGTTGAAGAAATTTTTCACACCTGGAAAAACCCATGCCAATGACATCAAGAGAACCAAGAACAAACATGCATAACCATGCATGTCAAAACTAGAAAGGAAATCACACATACAAATTGATACCTGTAAATAATCTCATTGTCTCTACTTGATCCTTCTCTTCCTTTCTTGATCCTTGCTTTCCTTTGCTTTCTTTGCTTTCTTGATCCAACACTAAAGTGATCAAAGAAAACTCTAAGTGTCCAAGAGTGTGATAGAGAGATAATAGAAAGAGAGCTCCAAAACTGAACTGACAAATGGTTACAAACTGATCCTCATAAGCGTTTTTATTAATAAGGCCTCTATATTATTCAATTTTCCATTATTTTCCTTCATTTTCCTCCTCACATGCAACATGTGACCTTTCACCTTCCTTTTCTCCTAATTTCCATTAGTTTCATAAATAAAATGCCAATTAACACCTCATGCCTTTCTAAAGCCTTTGCCATTATCTTTTCTAATTTCCTTAGCCATAATAAACTAAATTAACACCCGCAATAGGATGTTTTTCCCACATTTATCTTGGAATAAGTGTCCCATAATTGTGGTTATTATTTTTCCTTTGTTAACTTTTATTACATGGAATTTTCAACAACGCTGTTAAAGTATACTTGCAAGAAGAATATCAAAGATGACTAGAAAAACAGTAGACTATAGTTCATGAGATTCTCGTTATAATTTAGATGAGAAACATGGTCATTGGTACTCTCCTAACATAACAGACACATTGAAAAGTTTTAAGAAATGAATAAGAAGTTGCAAACCAAATAATGATAGAATCATTCAAGTACAGGAGAAACAAGAAGAGGTACTATGGCAGTAGAGCCAAGGAATTTTATGATCTAAAGATGGAATCAATAATGGATGAGGGGTATATGACCAAGTTCCTGGAGTTTTTGAGGTATGTATCGTATCTTAAGGATGGGAAGGCAAAATATCAAAGATTTTTCAGTGGATTACCATTAGCATTTAAAGATGATATTGAGTATGATAAGCCTCGGTCACTTGAAGAAGTCATTGGGAAGTTGAACAACTATTATGAGAAATCAAATCATAAGACAAAGTCTCAGTAAGGTTGGAAAGGGAAAGACAAGACTAAATGTAAATGGAAACCAAAAATAAAAAGACCCCAAGTTGCAGGTGAGAAAGAGAATGGTGTACCTTACAAGAAGTTTAATGGACCTTAACCTAGAGAACGACATAATAGAGGTGATGGTAGGAGACAATTTTAATGTTGGACATGTGGTAAGGAGAATTTCAAGAATGATTGTTTGTAGAATCATGTTGGTATATCTCATATCTATAGTGCTCAGGAGGCGCAGACAGTTGGGGATGTTTGGTAGAGAATTACTCATATATATGCAACATTGGAGAATAGGAAAGAGGATCACCAATCATCTATTATTGAGATGGAAAGTACTCCTTGTGATCAATTTATTTCTATTTTGATTGACCTTAGATATAATTATAGTTATTTTAATCTTTTCCTCGTGGATAAGTGTGGTTTGAATAAAGAAGTACATGAAAAATATTGGTTAGTGTAGTTGTCGAAAAGTAAAAATGAGATAGTTCATTATTAGGTAAGAGCTTTCACATTTGAGTTAAACGATATGTCTACATCATCACATCTGAATGTACTTCCATTGGGATCATAAAGTATGCTTTTGGGTACGGATTGGTTGTACATTCATAGGACCAAGGTGGATTGTTATGAAAATGCTATTGAGTTCCTGAATGACAATGGAGAATAGAGAGCCTTGCAGGGTAAGAGAAAGGAAACATCAATAATAATGATTACAATTATGTAGGAAAAGCATAGCCATAGAAAAGTGTGTGTGTTATTTGTAGTATATTTTTCGAGTGATAAAGGTAAGGATATTGAGGATGCAGAAGTATTGAACGGTTACCTAGTTCTATAGAAGTTTCGGGATTTATTTCCACAAAGATTCCAAAGTTACCACCTCACAAGGAAATAGAATTTTCTATTTATTTGTTACAAGGGGCAGCACTAGCATCTAAAGAACCATAAAGGATGAGCACACCATATTTAGTGGAATTGAAGTTGCAGTTGAAGGAAATGCTTGAAAATGAATACATCAGGCCAAGTGTGTCGCCTTGGGGTGCACTGCTATTTTTTTGAAGAAGAAGGCTGGTACTCTTAGGTTATGCATTGAGTATAGGAAGTTGAACAAGTAACCATCAAGAATAGGCATATGTTGCTGAGGATTGGTGATATATTTGACCGATTGAAGGGAGAAACAATGTTCCCGAAGATTGAATTGAGATCAGGATACCATCAATTATGTATTAAAGAAGAGGATATCTAGAAGATTTCTTTCTGGACTAGGTATGGGCATTATGATTTTGTTGTAGTTCCATTTGATTTGATTAATGCTCTAGCTAATTTGTTGTGCTTGATGAATAGCGTGTTGCATCCTTATATGGACAAGTTTGTTATTGTACTCATTGATGATATATTGATATATTTTAAGAATGAGGAAGAGCATGTCAAACACTTAGAAACAATATTGAGATTTCTAAGAGAGAGTCAGTTGTTTGCCAAGCTTAGAAAATGTAGTTTATTTTAGATAGAGGTGCATTACTTGGGACATGTTGTTTCCAAGGAAGGCATAGTAGTGTATCCAAAAAATATAATATCTATCATGAAATTGGTAGCTCCTTGGAATGTGTATGAGGTAATTTTATTTATGGGGTTAACAGGTTACTACAGGAGTTTCATTAGGAAATTCTTGCAGATTGCATATCCTATCATATCATTGTAGTGAAAAGCGAAGAAATTTTTATGGACAAAGGAATGTGCTATAAGTTTTGAGCAATTGAAAAATTTGTTGAAAAATGCTCTAGTTCTCAAGATTGCAGATCTAGATAAATACTTTGTGGTTACAGATCCTACAAGAGAGGACTTGGGGGAGTCTTGAGGCAGGTGGGATAGGTGGTGTGTTATGAATCAAGGAAACTAAATGAACACAAGCAGAACTATGTGACACATGATCTTGAGTTAGTAGCGATCATTCTTTGCAAGAGGTTTTTATTGATGATTAATCAAAGTGGATTGAGATACTTGTTTGAAAAACCTAATTTGAATGTCAGGCAAGCTAGATGGTTAGCCATGATCAATGAGTTTAACTTTGGGATTAGGTACATTAGAGGGAAAGAGATCAGGGTTGTAGATGCTCTTATCAGAGGAGTACAGGTAAATCATATAGAAGCTATGAGTTCATATGGGATGAATTTACAGGATCGTATTTTATCGGCAAGACAATGGGATGATAGGTATAGGGAGCTTAGGGATAGGTTACAATAGGGTACATGTGACTAGGACGTGGACTATCATCTTACAATATATGGTTTGATCAGATTTAGGGACAAGATCTATGTGATGGACAATAGTGAGCTCAAGAAACTTATCTTGAGGGAATTTAATGTTTAACGATATTCAGGTCACCTATGATATTAAAATACATTGAAAGTAGTGAACAAGTTCTATTATGGTCTAAATTTAAGGAGAGAAGTAGCAAGGTTTATGGCTAGATTCTTGGATTGTCAACAAGCAAAATCATAGTGTAAGCATTGAGGTGGATTACTAGAATCAATTATGATTCCATAGTGTAAATGGGAGGTCATTTTTGTGCATTTCATTACAATTTTCCCAAGGACATCTAGACAACATGATTTCATTATGGTTTTGGTGGATAGGTTGACAAAGGTAGAACACTTCGTTCTGGTGAAGTCTACTTATTTGACTAGTGATGTAGCACATGTTTTCATCAGGGAGATAGTGAGGTTGCATGGTGTTCCAGATAATATTGTGTCAGACAGAGATGTTAAGTTCACTTCCAGGTTTTGGAAGGAGTTATTTGTAGGTTTTAGTACACATTTGGCCTTCAACATATCTTATCATCCATAGATAGATTGATATGTAGAGAGGGTCAGCAAGATACTAGAGGATATGTTGAGGAAGTATGTTATGCACTAGCAACGAAAGTGGGAAGATTATCTTCCACTGTTTGAGTTTGCCTACAACAATGGGTATTAGGAGTCACTGAGCATGAGTTTGTTTGAGCAACTATATGTGTGGAGTTGCAATACTCCAATTAGTTGGAGTGATCTAGTGCACAAGGTATTGATAAGGTCAGACATGTTGGTAGATGTGGAACATGAAATACAAGTTATCAAGAAGAATATAAAGGTAGAATAGGGAAATCAAAGCATTTATGTAGATTAGCATAGGGAATTTAAGGAGTTTTAGGTTTGGGAGCATGTGTAATTTCACGTCAATCCCAAGAAGAGATCCTTGAGTATTAGGTCATGTGAGAAGTTGGAACCTCGGTATTGTGGGCCTTGCAAGATACTTGAGAGGATTGGACCAGTGGCCTACAGACTTGCACTACCTCCGACAGTGAAATTCCATGATGTTTTCCATGTTTTATTACTTAAAATATATGTAAAGGATGTTGATCATGTGTTTAATTGGTTTGTATTGTAGGTGGAGCGAGAAGGAGAATTCCAGTTGGAACCTCGGTGAATTTTGTGGATAAAGATTCTCATGCTACGAAACCAAGAAATCGAGCAGGTTAAGGTGCAGTGGAAGAACTCTGGGCATGATGAAGATACATGGGAGATGGTTAATTAGATGTGGGCTATGTATCCTTCCTTTTTTGTCAGTTAAGGAAAATTTTTTTTGGTATATGTATATATGTATATGGATGTAAAAACCACCATGACCTATGCAATAAACCTCCAATAAGTAGTATGGGTGTCATGTTGGTTTGCATTTCAACAGGTTGATAATTGTAAATACTGCATCGAGCCAAGTTATAAATCTCGATGGGTAGTATGTTTTGGTTTTCAATGATCTTAACGGTTGCAGGTGTCATTGAACACCAAGGAAGGTGTTCCCCTAAGGGGGAGGGATCTGTAATAGCCCTGGGTTAAAATTTCATGTAAAAAATTTAATAAAGGAAAAATAATACCAAGTTCATGGTACACTTATTCCAAATTGAATGTTGGGTAAAACATCCTAGTGGGTGTTCATTTGGTTTATTATGGCTAAGGGGAAATTTGCAAAGGAAATGGAAAATGATTTGGAAAGGCAAGAGGCATTAATTGGCAATTTATTTATGAAAATAATGGAAATTATGAGAAAAGGAAGGTGAAAGGTCACAAGTTGCATATGAGGAGGAAAATGAATGAAAAATAATGGAAATTGAAGAAATAGAGGCCTAATTAATAAAAATCTTATGATTTTTGATTCACAACCTTTTGTCAGTCAAGTTTTGGATCTCCCTCTCTCTATTCTCTCTACTCTCTCATACTCTTATACACAGAGCATTCTAGGAGCACTATAGAATTAGAGGAAGGAAGGTAAAGGAAGGACAAGAAAGAAAAGGAAAGAAAAGGTCAAGAAAGAAGGAGTTGGATCAAGTGCTACAATGGTATTACTTATAGGTATTGACTTGCATGTATGATTTCCTTGCTAGTTTTGGCATGCATGGTACATGCATGTGTGTATTTGGTTTTGTTGTTGTCATTGACAAGGGTTTTTCTTGGTATGATAGTGGTTTCAGTATTTCCTTTCCATTAATAGATAGCCATGGTGTTGGGGTTCTGTTACTTGGTTGAGCTGGATGTCCTGATGGTTTTGAAACTGAGTGAGGTGGTCTCAAGAAAATTCCCAAATGCTTCGTAATCCTTGGACTAGTAAAGGTGGTATTTGTGGTAAAGCCTAAGGGTGGAGACAGGAGAATTTCTCACATTTAGGTGGAGAGATCAAGAGGAATCCATGTTTCTATATATCCCTAGTGATCCTAGGACCAGTATGTGGTGGGATTGTGGTAAAGACTCGTAGTGTATGTTCTTGTTTTTTCCTAGGAATCCCTTGGCATGATATATGCTAAAGCATGGTTATATAGGTGATTACATTGAGCCTAGAGATCCTTGATCAGTTTTGTTAGATATGCGGTAAGGCTTGAGAACCATGGTCGAATTTTTTGTGAGTCCACCATTCATGCTTGGAGTATGGAATGGGGGTGATTGGCTGAAAGAAAGTTTTGGTTCAGCCCAATAAATGGTCAGGTGATACGTGGAATTACCTGACTTGGTTGGATTTTTCATATGTTAATAAGAGCTATTTTCCACTAGTATGTCATGAGTATTTATACTTGTTATTATGTATCTTTAATGGTTGTTCTACCATTGATATTTCTCTGGTTATATGCTAGTTATAAACATGATTTTATGACACACTTTGGTTATGGCTCTCATCATGTTTTGATTAGTAAATGAAATTTAAATTAATGTATGACGAAATAGATGATAATGCAACTATTGTGAGAGGACATCAAACATTCTTGATGAATCTCAGATAATTATGATTCCCCTATGTTCATATGTGTTTTTATGACTTGTACATTTTTATGATGCATTTGATGAAATGTAGATCATGGTTAGGATGAGTTTGGTCAGGTCCTTGTTCAAGTTTTACATTAGAGGCATTGTCTTCCTATTATTTATCATTTCTGAGAGTTTCATTAAGTTCTGGGTAGAGGCCTAGGTCCTAGCCCTAAAAAAGTGGTTGAAATCCCATAATTGCTAGCAGATAAATGGCTAGGAAATACTCTAGTTGCTAGGAAGCAGGATTGTGGGAGTGATTGGAGGGTTTCAGTTGCATGGAGGCCTTTTCATGGGAGTGAACGAGGGTTTAGTTCAGTGAAAGGCTAAGTTAACTCAGGGATTGGGCACATAGAGTGGTTAGTTGGCTCTTGGGCGTCCTGAAGCACCTGAGGGAGGTTTGTAAAGTGTTGGTTCATCGGCTTCGTTTCGTTAAGGTGATCTAGGAGGTCGAATCATATCATAGTAACTCTTCATAACATACTTACCTTGATGGACCGATAAGCTTAGGTAAGTGTGGGAGGAGGGTGTTACGAACTCATAAAGATGGGAACATTGAAATTTTCCAAAGCAAATGCACTTGTTGTTCATGAAAAGGGAAATGCCAACTCAAAATCCTATCAACAATCCAAAGGCAAAGGAAAGGTAAAGGAACCAAATCCAAGAGAGGGAGGTAATCCAAAACCTCTAGATGAATATACTAACTTAAATTTAAATAAGGGCAAGAAGGGGAAATCAAAATGTAGCTATTGAAACCATGGTTACCATCTAAAATCATCATGCATGAAAATAATCATTGTTCTCATGGTTTAGAGTTTGTAGCAGAACAATATTGGTGACTATACTCCAAAGAGTGCCAAGAAGAAGAAAGGAGAAAGAGTACTTATAAAAGGAGGGAATGCACATGCATTATTTTCTAATGATTATTCTCCCCATGCTTGTATGATAGAATCTAGATCTTCACATCACATGGGAACCACAAAAAATGCTCTCTCAGCTACAAAACCATATGTTGGCCCTCTTATTCTCATGGGAAATGATTATCCAATAGAGGCAATTGGATAAGGGATGGTATATATTGGATATGGAAGTTTGAAGAATGTGCTACATATTTTGAAGCTTTTAGTAAATCTTCTCTCCATGTATCAAATGGCACATAGTGGCACTAGAAGGAGAGTTGAATTCACCCTAAATTTGGTGTGCATATATGACATGCAAGATGACTCCAAAATTGTAGTCGGTAAGTTAAATAATCATTCTCATCTCTATAGATTTTATGAGTTTGTTAATAAATTAGATTCCATTTTACTACTAACACATGAAAATTATGAAATTAGAATTTGGCACAAAATATTTGGATATTTAAATTTCAAATACATGCGACAACTTAGGAAATAGGGATGGTGAAAGGCATACTTTCCATTGAAGTTTTTGATGGAGTTTGTTAAGGATGTGCTCTTGGAAAGAATCCACAATAAAAGTTTGGGAAGGGGCATGCACAGAGAACCTCCTCTCTTTGGATCTTGTTTACAATGATCTTATGGGGTGATTTCCAGATCCTTCCATGAAAAAGTTCAAATATGTATTGATTTTCATAAATTATTGCATGATATACACAAGGGTGTGTTTTCTCAAAATCAAAATTGAAGTGTTTGAGAATATGAAAAAATCCGATGTTCATGCAGATAAACTTTTTAGAAACATGATCAAGGTTGTCCATACAAATAATATGGGGAGTACTACAACAAGGATGTCTCACGTCTTTGTGATGAAGAAGGAATATAGAACTTGCAGAATATAAGTCATTACCAAATTCCATAGATTGGGGTAGATGAGTGGAAGAATAGATCCTTGAAAGAGATTGATAGTTTCATGTTTCATGTAAGGTCCCCTCCTTCGAAAATTTGTGATGAAGTAATCAACTATGATCATACATACAAAACAGATATCCTCCAAAATTTGTTATAGAAAAAACACCTTTTCAAACAAGGAAAGTGATGCAAGTAGAATTTGAAAATTTCTACATTTTCATATCTCATGTATGGGCCCACAATATTGTAGAAAAGAGGAAGGATTTGGAGCCTCAAAGAAAAGAGTGCATTTTTTTTTGAGATGCACATGGTGTAAAGGGATGCATACTACTAGATATTTCAACATAAAAGGGTTGGTGAAAGATAATGCTACCCATTAATGTCACATTAGTTGCAATGTAAAAAACATAAATATGATAACTAAAAATAATTATTAGAGGTAATTACATAGTTTTTTAGGAGATTGTGTAATCGGACGAAATCAAGACAATAAGATTGGTTGTTTGAATATATACCTTTTATTTATGGAAAATTTGTGTAACATAAAAATATGGAATTTTTTCTAATATTGGTATGTTATTTTTTCTCCGAAACATAATGTATATCTTCATGTAAACCCCATGTTTGGTATGTAAATGACAATTTTTGTTGAAACAAATTTGTATGGTTGAAGATAACATATGGATCTTCTACAACATTATTTTTCCATAATTTTCAATGTTCATTTCTTCTTCTTCTTCTTCTTCTTCTTCTTCTTCTTATTTTTAAATTAACAAACCTAATGAAGCTTGAAAAAGATTATTTCAACCATTAGGACCATGTATGACAATCTTAACATATTCATAGTTTTTTCTTATTTCACTGCATAGGTTTTTTTCCTTTGTAATTCAAATTATTTTCCGATTTTCAAATAATTCAACCAATGAAAATTTGTAGTGGAAATAAAAACCTATATTGTACCCAATATTGGGTGTTCTCCTCCCCCCTATGATGCCAAATCACATGAAAGGGGATTGTGACTCCCACTATAATTGACCCATTGGATGTGCTCTCATCACTTCATCGATAATAACATGAAGCTAGCACAAGGTTAATCATCGTTTCAATAGTTCAAGATGCATAGGGAGGTACAACAAGACTCAATAGGAGAATTATATCAAATTAGGAGAGCTAGAGGAAAAAATGATAGTATAGACTACAAACTAACCATTCTATCTAGGAGATCAACCAAAATATCCTTCTCCTTGGATGAAGGTAATGACCAACCAACGTTGATGCCTAGAGATTATACCCAATTGTCATTATCACTCACTGGCCTTTGGCTTGTAGCACTGGTAGTATTTTTTTTTCTTCTCATGTACATGTATGTCAAGTTCTAGCACAACCAACATGTTTTTGATTTTTTAAACTCTCTATGTACACATTTCTCTAGTTATACGAGGTCTTAAAAATCCCAAGACTCTCAAATTATGCTACTTTTCTGGTTTCTCTTTGGGAAAACCAATAACATAACATTTTTGGTCTATCTAATCCTCATTTGATGTAATACAAAGTCCCTAATTAAAAAATATATATATATATATATATATTATATATATATATATATATATCATTCAACATGTATGTATGTACGTAGATGGACATTCTGCACATAGATCTCTATATATTTGCTCAGTTTCATTATAAATGAATCCATAGAGCGTATATTGAATCATGGTTGAAAATAAAGAATTTGTAAAAATGTATATGTTTTTTATTTATGCAAACCAAACCAAGATTTTTATCAATACAAAGTTAAAATTGAAGTGGCCACCTCATCCACCTCTTGTTTGTTCTAGCCAAATATTTTTTGAAATTAACAATTCTTGCATGTTATATAACACACTCTCTTTTCTAACCACTTCTCTCTCTCTCTCTCTCTCTCTCTCTCTCTTACCCCTTCTCACTTTTCCTCTATCCCATCACCTCCCTTCATTCTCTATCACTCTCTATATATCCCTCTCCACCTGTCCTTAATTTTCTCTCCTAGGTGTCTCTTTCTCTCTCCTTATTTAAGGCTCTCCTATTTCCCTCAGTCCTACCACCCTCTTCATTTTCTTCTCCCTCCCTATCCCTTTCTCTCTTTTTCATTATATTTCCCTCCCATGTGAGGCTCTCCCCCCTTTTCGCAAAGTCCCTTGTCTCTCTCTCCATATTCCCCCACTCCCCCTATCTCTCATTCCATAACCTCCCCATTCCCTTTATATTTCTTCCCATATCCCTTTATTTTTCTCACTCTCACCATACTTCCATCCTCATTTCTCCCTCCCCTTTCCTTATCCTTTCCTTTCTCTCTCTCCCCCTATGTCCCCCCTCCCCAACTCTCTCTCCATCCAATCCCCCCTCTTCATCCCCTTCTCTCTCTCTATCCCTTTCTCTCTTTTTTCTTATGTCTCCCTCATATATCCCTCTCTCTCTTATTTTCTAATCTTGTCCTCTCTCTCCCTAACTTTCCAATCCTCATCTCTCTCTTTCACTATCACTTTCTCTCCCTTGATCTCCCCATGTTTCCCACCTCTCTCTCCCTGTTTCCTTATACCTTTCTCTTTCTATACACCTATGAATCCCTCTTTATATATCTCTCCATATTTCCCTATTCCTTATCTCTCTCTCTTCCCTTCCCTCCTATCACTCTCTCGCCCTTTCTTCCCCCATCTCTCTCTCTCTCTTCCCCCATATATATCTCTTCGCCTTGTATGTCTCCCTATTATATCCCTCACACACACACACACACTTACTCTCAATATGTACTTCTCCCTCCTACATCCTTCTCTCTTTCTGTCACCCCCTCCCTCGATCTCTCTCTCTCTCTCTTTCTCTTCCTATGTATCACTCCTATCTCTCTCTCTTTATCCCCCTAAGAACCCTTTTCTCTCAACCCCTTTCTATGTCACCCCTATCCTTATCCCTCTCTCTATATACTTGTCTATCCATATTATCTAATATCTCTCTAGTACTTTCCCCATATATCTCTTTTTTTTCTCTATCCCTTTCCCTATTTTCTCTTCTTATTTCTCTCTCTTTATATCTCTCTCCCCATTTCCATATTTCCTAGTCTATCTCCATCTCAATATTTCTCTCTCTCTTGCTTCCCCCGTTTCTCTCTCCCTCTCTACACCCAACATTTCTCCTTCCTATATTCCTCTTCTCTCTCTCACTCTCCCCCACCCCCTTGTATGTCTCCCTCCTCTCTCTCTCTCTGTCACTCTATATATCTCCTCCATCACTCTATATATATCCTCCTACATCCCTCTCTTTCCCCCCAACTCTCTCTCTCTCTCTAAACCCCTTCTCTTTTTCCCTTTATCTCCCTGTATATATCCCTCCCTCCATCTCCCCTCTCCCATGCCTCTCTCCCTCCATTCCCCACTCTCCCTATAACTTTCTCTCTCTCTCTCTCCCCCCTCCTTCTCCATAATATATCCATATATCTCTCCACCTCCCTAAGCCTCTAATATATGTCTCTTGGTTTATCTATCGCCCTAAATTACTACCCCCCTCTCTATCTCTTTCTGTATCTTTTATTTTATATCCCTCTCTCCCTCTCTCTCCCCACCTCCATATGTATCTATATTATATCCCTCCCTCCTTGTTTATCTCTCTATCTACTTCCCCAATCTCTTTTTCTCTCCCCTAGTATGTCTCCCTCTCCCTATCCCCATCACATGTATCCAATTTCCCATTCTCTTGTATCTCTCTATTTCTTTACCCATCTATCTCTCTCGTCTATCCCTGTCCCTCTTATCTCTCCTTTCTCCCCCTTCTTTTTATTCCTCTCCCATTTTACCTATTTCATCATCTTTGTCTATCTATTTTTTCTCTCCCTTTCTTCCCCCATCTCTCTCTATCTCCCACATTCCATATGTTTACCCCCTCTCCCCCTATATTTATCCATCATATGTCACTCTCTTTCTCTCACTCACCCATATATGTATCCCCCATACATCCCTAATGAGTAAATAGTGAAAAGTTGAGAGAGATAGAAAAGAGGAGACATATATATCCCTTTCCATATTCTCTCATCTATCTCTCTCTTTTTGCCCATCCGTCTCTCCCTCTTTCCCTATCAATATTCCTCCTCTATATCACTATGTCTCCTCTTTCTATCCCTCTCCACTTTTCACTATTTACTCATGAGTCTGTGTCTCTATTCTTCTCTCTCTTCCTTCCCCAATCACCCCCTATGCTTGTATTTCTCATCTCATCTCTCTCTGTCTCTCTCTCTCTCTCTCTCTCTCTCCCTCCCCGCTATATGTCTCCCTCCTATATTCCACTCTTTATTTATCTCTCCCCATGTATGTCTCCCCATACATCCCTCTTTCTCTACTTCCCCCCACCTCCTCATTCTTATATATATCTTTCTATTGATCTCCCTTTCTCTCTCCATGACCCTCACCCCCCCACTACATCCTCTCCCTTGTATCTCTCCCTCCCTTTTCTCTCTATCTCTCTATCTCTCTCTCCCTATCCCCCCCCCCCCCCCCTGTACACACTCTCCCTTGTCTCTCTTCCTCCCTCGTCTCTTTCTCTCTCTCCATATCCCCCATCTTTCTATATCCCTATATTTATATCTTATATTTCTCTCTCTCCCTCTTCCCATGTCTCTCTCTCTCCCCCTTCCCACACCTCTCTTTATTCATCATCTTCCTTCCCCATCTCTCTCTTCCTTGCTATATGTCTCCTTGCTATATCTATCTATCTCTCCCTCCCCTCTCCCCCCTCGGACGTCTCCACCCTACATACATCTCTTTCTCTCCAACCATCTCTCTCCCTTTCCCTCTCTCTATCTTTTTAAACCCCCCTTTCCCCATCTATCTACCTCTATCTCCCTCTCCCTCACTATACGTCCTCCCCTCCATCCTCACTCTCTAACCCATACCTTTTTCCCTTACCCCATCCAACACTGTACACTCTCTCTGTCTTCTCTCTTTCTCCTCTCTTCTCTCTCTTCTCTCTCTCTATATATAATATAAGTTATATATATAAATATATAATATATAATATAACCTCCTACATTTCTCGTCTCTCATTTTCCTCTCTCTTTCTCTAACACACACACACACACACCCCCTATCCCCTTCTCTCTCTCTCTTTCTCTCTCTCTCTCTAGCCCCCTCCATCCCACCCATCTATCCCTTTCCCTTTTCCTCCCTCCCATATCTCTCTTCCTTATCCCATGAGAGTGGAGTAGGAATGTACACGCGATATTGACACATGCACAATCCTTCCCTTCACCATCCTCTCTTTTGCTTTTTGCATGAGAATAAGCATTGGAGAAAGAATGGATGCATGCTATTATTGTATGTGAATTTTTGCCTATATATGACAAAAACAAACTTTTCTATTTCTATCATTTTGTCTCCTATGTTTAGCAATAACATCCACAAACATTGTGAAAAATATTGTATTATAGGTAGTGGGTTTTTTTATGTAATTTTCCTAATTGTTTTTGACATAGTGTTATTGTATTAGAATCTTTCCGATGGAAAAATTTGCATAATTGTTCAAAAAAGTCTAGAAGGAGGCTGTTGCTCCCCAAAATATTTGAAGATCAAGGAGAAAAGAAAGATTGGGTATGGAGAAACATAGGCATCCATCCATCACCATTGCACAACAAATACCATGGTGGACTCTATATTTTTGCCACAAGTAAAGCATATGTATCCAATAGAGGCCATTCAAATTCTAACATGAAGTGATCTTCCAGCCAATATTATATCCAAAATCAATGACACATTTAAAGAATACATTCAAAATTTTCATGATGCCAAGTACCTAGAGGTGGAAATTAAAAATTGAATGATTTGCAACATTCCATGAAGAGGCTCATGCGCAAATTGAATTTGAACAATTACATGTTTAACATACAAACCAAACAATCATCTATTTCACTCCCAATCTTGACCATCAAGTGAATGAAGTGCTATAGCCTCTTGGATAAGGTATTGACACTTCATGTCCACCTTCCTTACCTTGGCTCTCAAGTGCATGATAAAGAACCCCTAGATGTATTTATGAGGGTGAAATGTATCTAGTAAACCTTAAAGGTAAGTCACATAAATGAACTATTTATTTATAGCGCAATAAAATTTTGAAAGGATTTTTCGTATCAAAATTTGATGTAGCTAAATCTCAATTATTTTTGGCTTTATTAAAAACACATTGTTTAATTGTAGCTAGGATAGTTTTAGGCATAATGATAATTAGAAGTATAGACACCAGTAATCACATTTTTAGAAACCTCCAAGATGATTTTGATACAACTGTAAATATTACTCATTGGAAATATCGTAACATGGCTCGTCTTGTAATATTAGAATATAATGCACCCGGATGCGGGTGGCAATAAATGTATTTATGAGGGGCCGCACAGAGCAGGCAGCTGGCCCTGCACCAGGCTGGTGGACGACCCCTATCGCATGCACCTCGGGCTGGCAGACACCTTCAAACGCACGCGAATTTAATCTGCTGCAGAACGATATGTTGGTCACACAGTTCAACATTTATGAGCGCTTGGTTCAAGAGCATTTGTGTAAGGTTTTATGTATGGCTTTATTTATATCTCACGCCATTGTCACTGGTTCGTTTCACCTCCGCTCAAGGTTCTTCCCGCACCCTTGCCTGGCTCAACTTATTTGGAAGCTCGCCTGGGTAATTGGTGTTGTTGGGCTCCTCTGCACTCAGATTCTCACCCGTCAGCTCCGCCTCCTTCCCTTTCTCAGTCAGTCTGTCATCCAAAGTATGTCTCGCCGTCGAGGAATCCAGTGCAGAGGAAGCAACACTGGGAACAGAGGAAGAACCTCTCGGCCTGCCTCGCAGAATGTCATTCCCATTGCATCGGCATCCCCTTCTTCTCCGCCCCCGGGTCATGCTGGGTCTCTTCCGCAAAATTCATTTCAGACTACCAGGTTCACCTTCCACAGTAGGCTCAACAGGCCTATATTGACTGCCAGCATCACAGTTATTCTCACTAAGGAAGAGAGTAATCCTACCAGCTCGGTTCACGCTACTTCCTCTCAATCTCAGGAAGATAGCGTCCTTCAAGGGGAAAGGGCCGGGGTGGTGTCTAACGAGGACAATATGCAAGATGACACCCATGTTTCTGAAGTGCCTTTGCAACCGGCCGACTCAACTCAGAACGAGATTCTGGCCTGTGGGTCATCTCAGCGTGCAGCCTGCATTCTCAACCTGGTGACTACTCCTGCAGGAGGCATTGAAGGAAATGATGACAATGGCTTCGTCACCTGGGTCGCTTCGTCTAGCCAGGTGGATAAGGACATGACTGACTCTCCGCAGCATGCAGACTAAGGCCGGTTCATCACCGACGGGTGGCATTCTTGCCTTTGCTCTATGTAATTTTTGCTATGTGTCTTTGTTTCCAAGTCTCTGGTCCTGTTTCTAGTTTATGTTCTTGTTTAAGCTTGTGGAGCTTGTTATCTCAAAATCAAGCACTGGAAGGCTGCAGACCAGGCTAACTTCGAGTAACTATTTCAAACCAGACTTTGGCTAAAGCTTAGCCTCTTTAGCCTGAGAGGGCTCTCTCAAAGGTTATTAATGTTGATCTATGACAAGATGGCTAACTCTTATAAGACACAATAAATAAGTATGCTTGCTGGAAAAAATATTAAATTGATTCCCATTGGGCTTATGGAGTCACTTATACCTCAGTAAACAACAGCACTATCTTTCCATAGAAAGCAGGGCACTTAACATCTAAATGTTCAAACATAACTCACATGAAACTACAGTTTGCAAAGGCATACAGGAAGTCAGAGCATGATCAATGAGTTCTGAGTGATTATGCATTTGTAAAACTGTAAAAGAACATTAAAGAAATATACCATCACACATTTGAACAAGGAGATCCATTGTGAATCCTGAGAAGGAAAACAATCATTTGTATTACTGAAATTCTGTTTACACATAAACCAAAATAGTCCTCTGTTTTTTATAAAATATCCAACCCTTGTTACATCCCTGTTTTAGCTATTTATAGCATTCTTACTTCTACCTAATTCGAGTTTCCTCCTCCAACATGAGGGGAATTCAATAACTCGATCCTTATCTCTAATGACACTTAACAACTATGTAACTAATCATTAAATACAACAAAGTGCTTAACTGGAATTTAAAGAGTCCTAATTTAACTATAACTCTAACTATATCTTCCTCGTACCATGATTCCTTCTTGATTCTAGACACATGGTCTCTTTTCAGTTGGGCTGAGATGGCTGAGATGAGTATTCAATATTCCATGTTGGCCTAGGATGCTGAATGCTTTAATGGTTCAGTGATGCTAGGAGAAATACTCTGTTTTTCGGTTCCAGTCTTCCACCATCTATTCGAATATGTAGCAGCATGTCTTTATCTCTTTAATAGCCCAAGAATATAGAGCATTACCATGTTCCTGATGTGCTGGAGGTTTCATTGGTGGACAGGTGTGCAAGCCAAAACTCCTCGTATGCAGTTGCTTCCAAACCCTAATGACCGATAATAAAGTGACTTTATAATCAAAAACTTTAAACTTAGGTCAAAACATTTCACCTTTGTTAAAGGTACACCTGTCATAATTTGAATGGCCTGGTAGCTTCCTTTGATCTCTTACATGTCACTTAGGTGTTCCCTTTGAAAATTTCTGATTATCTTATCGGACTGTTTGCTTGTATTAAAAACAGCACCTACAGTAGTTTCGCAGTTTCGTAGCGCGCTACGAAACTGTGAAACTGTTTAAACAGTTTATCTTTTTCCTGAGATTTTGACTGCTCTGCCACTTGATTGCAAAAACTCCTTTTGACCTTGGATATATGTAGCAGAGATTAAAACATATTCAAAACACCAAGATTAAGCAAAATTTAACAAAATTTTGAGACATAACCCTTTCCTGAACAGTGAATTTATTTATCAGGTACCCGGCTTAGCTCTGCCTTCAAGTCTTCAGCGGCTTTCTTTAGTTGGTTAATTTCTTCCTCAGCTGCCTCTATTTGGCTTTTCATGGCTGCCACATAATCTCTGTGAGATGTGGTGGTTGTTTTACTTTTGCTGCCTTTTGCTAAGGTCGTGTTTCTTTTTCCTTTTCTTCTGTTTTGGGCAATGCTTCCTGTACCTGCTGAAAATTCCTAGTCAAAGGTCTTCTTGGTTTGAAAACAAACTCCTAGGCTAGCTCATCAAACCTAAGCCTTTTTGAGGCTTTGGTCTTCTTGGCACTTTCTGGTGATGACTGTGTCAAATCGATATGCATTGATTCGGTTTGCTCAAACTCAATGGCCTCTAATAGATCTTTCAGGCTTGCCTTAGATGCTGGGCTTTCTGCAACAGTTATGGCCTTTCCCTTTTCCTTACTTGCTTGGCTTCTTGTCCTCACTCTGGATACTGCCTCAACTCTGCTTGTTTCAGCTGCATTCTTTTTATCCTGAGTCTTTCCTTTTGTAGCTTGCTGAGGTTGTTCTTTGATGATCAGTGGTTTCATTGGTTTTTTAAGCTGTGATTTGGCTTGCTTTTTAGCTCTGGCCTCCTTTTGAAGCTCAGCTATTGTGAGTTCTTTGACTGGTTTCTCTTTGACTGGCTGTGGAGTAAGGCCTGTTTTACTTTGGAAATCGGCCATGAAGATGAATGAATTCCAGTCTCTACCTATCTTCTGAAGGCCATCTAAAACCAACAATTTAATCAAACCATGGTGAAATAAAGAAGTCTCGCAATCCTCTTTTCTCAATTGCACTTTATCACACATTTTACTTTGACTGCGAAATAAGTAAAAAGGAATATCAATGGAAGCCTTCCCCGTAAAATGTAACAGCAGCTTGAAATGATAAGAGTAGACCTTATTATATCTGCCTTCACATGTTAAGTATTTCTGAATGCAGGTAAGAAGAAGGGCATAATGCTCCTTAACATAGTTCCTAGGCAC
>APFE030893299.1:78111-88447 GCA_000404065.3 Pinus taeda
TCTTGGAAATCTTCACAGCCAAATTTCAATAATTCCGGTCGAGATGGTTCACCTCCCTTTTTAACTCAGCCTCGCTTGTAATCAGGCTCACTTGAACAACCTCGCTTGAACAACCTCGCTTGAATTTCAAATACATCATCCAACCAGCCTGCCACTTATGTACACTTATGATCATCATAACGATCCATGCACGGTAAAATCCGTTGAACTGATATTTCTGTGCATTCTAACAAATCTGTGGGTGGAGTGACGACTAATGAGCGTTTAGACATGCGTATGGGAGGTACACATACTGACATGAGAAGACAGAATCAGTGACTCATCAACAGACTTAACACTTTAGGTAATATTCGCTGCGAAACGCACGAATCCGCGATTTCGCAGCGCGGTTAGTTTAAATTTCTAATCATGCGCTACGAAACGGCTTGATGATACCGTGCTGCGAAATGACTGAACAATGATTACGCTGCGAAATTGACCAATAGGAGGTTATACTGCGAAATCACGAAAAGACTCGGTGGATAGAATAAGACAAGACCTGGCTTATAACACAATGATGATGGAGGAAAACCAATAGAATTAGAGCATAATTCGAAACAGACTCCTTTGAAACTCCCAATCCTAATTAATGAAATATGAAACGAAAATCATTTGATACAAACCTTGGACATTTAACTAGGACAAAGGACTATATACACAAAATTTTAATTCTAAGTGATAACAGTGGCTCCACTTGGGAAAGTGTGCTCCTGTAGTACACTAAGAACTCGCAGGTCCAGTGCCTTGTTCAATTCCAAAAAACACACACACAGTTGACAAGCATTCCTTTCTAGCTTTGTGGGCCTTCACCTCGGGCTTCAGCTTCCTGTTCAGCTTGTCATTTATTTGAAACAAGAAAGACTCATAACACGGTTATATACAATGTTTGTGAGACACTTGGCAGAGAATCATTAATTGTAATGCTTTAGGAACCTACCATTAACAGGTCCTCCAGCACATGGTGTTCCATCAATCTCCTGCAGAATATAGGTGATATTCCCATGGAAGTCAGAAATCTGATATGGCCCTTTCCACAAATTTTCAAACTTACCATTTTTACCCTTCTCCTCAATTCCGGCTTCCCATTTTAGGACTTTGTCATTAATATGAAATGTAACCTCTTTGATCTTTTTGTCGAATGCTCTTTTGACCCTGTTTTGGCTTTGTTGATGACCTTCAAACACCTCGTTCCTTTTTTCCTGCAAAGCTATGAGCTGATTTATCCTTCGCTGTATAGCATTTGGCTCCTCTTCTAATCCTTGAATCAGCTTCATTACTGGTCCTCCGAGAGATGTTGGAAATATAGCCTCCGTCCCATACACAAGCTCATATGGAGATGTCCCAATGGATCTTTTTGTGCAAATCCGGTCAACCCACAAGGCATATTTCAGTTTCAAATGCCAAGCCTTTTTATTTTCTTGCAGCAGTTTTTTAATGATTCTCACAAGACTCTTGTTTGAAGACTCAGCTAAACCATTTCCCTGTGGATAATAAGTAGTGGAATGTCCAAGGGAAATATGATATTGATGACAGAAATTAATCATTCTTTTGGACTTGAAAGCTTGAGCATTATCTTTAATGATCTTGATTGGGCAACCAAATCTTGATAGAATATTATTTTCTAAGAAAGAAATAATCACAGAATCATTTGCTTGCCTTGTGGGTATTGCCTCTATCCACTTTGTAAAGTAATCGGTAGCTGTGAGAATCCAGCGATGCTGTCCTGATGAGGCAGGATGGATTTCCCCTATAAAATCTAATCCCCACTGCTGGAAGGGTGCTTCAACATAAATAGGAACCAAGGGCATTGGCATGAGCTTTCTCTTCCCTTCGAAAGTTTGACATTCATGGCATGTGGCTATCTTTTTATAAATATCTCTGAACATGGTTGGCCAAAAAGAGCCAGCTCTCAAAACCTTGTTTGCAGTGGCTTTCCAATAGTGATGACCTCCGCAATCTCCCTTATGAAACTCATCAATTACTTTATCAGCTTCTTCTTCAATGAAACACTTCAATAATATCCCTCCTGCATCTTTCCAAAACAAATTTTGGTCATGCACAAAATATCTGAGAGATTTTAACTTGGTAAACCGAGCTTTGGATTTTGATAGGTTATCTGGAGCTCTATTATGCTGCAAAACAAATGTTACATCCTTATACCATTCTGAAATTAAGAATTTCTTATTAATCTGGACTATCTCTTCTTCATTTTCAGAAATTTCTGAGATTTCTGTGTTTAAATTAATATCAATACAGTCCAGATTTGACTGAGTCAACAATTTGGCTAGGCCTTGACCTTTTACCAATTTGGTGGGTTTGATCTCAATATCATACTCCAACAGCTTTGCTATCCACTTTCCCATTTTTCCATCTGGATCAGCTTGTGTTAGAATATCTTTTATAACAGTATTTGGCACGTATGCAACAATGTGAGAGTGCAAAACATAAATCCTGAAATCCTTAACTGCTTTCACCAATGCATAAGCTTGTTTCTCTAGGATGTTATATTTCAATTCAGCATTAGCCAATGTTTTGCTAAAGAAAGAAATAGGTTGTTCAGTACCTTGATTTCCTTTTTGCAATAAAACTCCAACAATTGTGTCATCATAAGCAAATGTAAAGATCAGAAACTCCTTGGTGAAATCCGGGCTGATGAGGACTGGTGCTTGAGTAAGTGCTTTCTTGATTTTTTCAAATGATTCCTTTGCTTCAGCTGTCCATTTAAAGTTTGCTCCCTTTTTTAACATCTTTTTTATGCTCTTGACTACTTCAGCAAAGTTAGGGATGAATCTTCTAACAAAGTTAACTTTCCCAAGAAAATATTGAATTTCCTTCCTGCTCCTTGGTAAATCTAACCTTTGGATTGCACTCACTCTATTAGGATCAATCCTAATTCCCTCTTTAGAAATAATATGGCCAAGAAGTTTGCCAGAAGTTAAAGCAAAAATACTTTTGGTTGGGTTTAGAGAAATACCAAACCTCCTACACTTAAGTAGGACCCTTTCAAGGTGCTTTAAGTGGTCTTCTTCCTTCTTTGAAAAAACTGTGATATCATCAAGATAAACCACCACTGATTTGTCCTTTTCTTCAGCAAAAGCAATATCCATTGCTCTCTGGAAAGTTGCTCCTGCATTCATGAGGCCAAAGGGCATTTTTGCATACATGAATGTACCCTATGGTGTAGTGAAGGCTGTCTTCTCCTGATCATCTGGGTGGACAAGAATCTGATTGTACCTTGAGAAGCCATCAAGCATAGACATCCTTTGTGAGCCAACAATATTTTGAAAAATAAAATCCATTTTGGGGAGAGGATAGTTATCTTTCAATGAAGCTTTGTTTAAATTCCTGAAGTCTATGCAAATTCTGATCTCCCCATTCTTTTTTCTAAATGGTACCAGGTTAGCAAGCCAATTTGAGAATCTAATTGGTATAATGATTTTGGCATCAAAAAGCTTTTTCACTTCTTTTTCAATCAGAGGAATTAAAAGAGGATTAATCCTTCTTAGCTTCTGCTTAAAAGGCTTCTCATTCGGCTTAATAGGGATGGTATGTTGTATGATTGAAGGATCATATTGTTTTAAATCAGCATAGCTCCATGCAAAAACATCAATGAATCTTTTCATCATCTCAACATATTTGATCTTCATATCAGCTGGTAGGAATTTTGAAATCTTCACCATCTTAGGCATAACTGAATCACCTAAATTACAGTTTTCTACTTCCTCCTCATTAGCTTGTAATCTTGGTGCTTTGAACACATCATTTTGATCAAACAATTTTTCCAAAGGAATAAGGCCCCTTGGGATCAAATTGTTTTGTAACTGTAAAACTTCAGGACTTTCTTTTGACTCTATCAACATGTTTTGCTGATCCATCTGACTGTGCTCAAACTCTTCCTTTAATTCAATGAAATTTTTTACCTACTGGTCATCCTCAAAAACTTGCCAATTTATGATATTATCTGGTATGACTGGTCTATGGCAAACCTCTACTTCATAACCATCAGAAGAGTGCTTAGGAATAATGAACAGGCTGGCTGAAACAGCAAGAGAGTCTGCAATAGAATTTTGGTCTCTAGTTTTGATGCTGAAAGTGTAAGTTTGAAAATTTTCTAACATGTCCAACACTAAATTTCTGTATGCTCTTATTCTTGCATCTTTGGTTTGATATGAACCTTCTATTTGTTTGATTACCAACTCAGAATCTCCACAAACAGCAATGTTTTTGGCTTTCAACTTTATCAAGGCTTCCAAACCTAAAACTAGAGACTCGTACTCAGCCATATTATTCGTACAGTCAAAGTTTAATTTGTATGAAAGAAACTTACTTTCTTCAGTTGGACTAGTGATCCAAATGCCAGCTCCAACTCCTTCTTTTCCTGCTGATCCATCAAAGTACAATGTCCAGCAGCCCATGACTTCTTCTTCATCTCCTTGCTGTCCTTTTTAACTCTGATTTTCTGCAGGTTCGTCTTCTAATTCTCTCCCAACTGATTCATTGAAAAGTATAGCTGAACCAAGACCAGTATCACATGAGTAAATAGGAAAATTCTGAGGCTTTTCTTTGTTGCTCACCATGTAGGCCATCCTTGTTTCTCGGTACAACCTCCTTTGTTCACCAAATACTGGAATGGTAGCATATGTAAGATCCATCCGCATTGTACCCTTAATCTTTGTTGCCCATGACCTTGAAAGAAGCATCCCAAACTTAGGTGGAATGTCTGCAACAACAACATCCATAACAGTGGTTTTTGCTGGAATTTGTGTAAGCCCCACAACTAGATCCTTTATCAACCCAACGCAATGAACTCTCTTTGAATCAAAAGAAAATAAATCTTTATAAGGTCTGGTAATCTCTAACCCTAGTCTTTCCATGATGACCTTAGGCATGAGATTATGTGACGCTCCCGAATCTAACATAGCATTATGTAGAGTCATATCATGAATGGTAATGCTTATGTAGAAAGGAGGAAATTCTTCATTTTGTTCATCCTCAAGTCTTGGATCCAAACAGATAATAGGATTATCTTCTTTAACATTTAGGATATCAGCCACTCCAGGTTGTGAATTTAACATTTCAACAATTTTGCTTCTATATTTTTCTACCTTGAGAATTTCATTAAAAGGGACTGATATTTTAATCTTTGCAATCTCATTCTCAATACTAAAAACAGAAGTAGTTTTTTCAATTTCTTTTGGAGGAGAAGAGATTTGAATGTCCCTTTTTTCAAGAGGAGGATCATCTTTACCTTCAGCTACCTTCGCTTTTTCCTTTTTATCATCAGCTGTCCTTGAGGTATTCTTCTTAATCTGTACTTTGTTTGCTATAATAGGAACATCTCTATTCCTAAGATTGTATTGCTTTTGCATTTCGAAAATAGCATGTTGATAGCCCTTCACAAAATCTGAAGGTTCTTCTTCTGATTTTATTATGCTGGACTCATCATGTTCCTCTTTGGTCAAGAAAATTCCTGATCCATCTTCATCCAAACAATGAATTGATTCCTCAGGGACTTCAGGTTCATCCTCTTCATCTACCAAATTTTGTTGGAAAGGAGGCCTCACTGGAGGATCTGCCTGCTGATTTCGGTTATCTCTTGGTCTTTGCTGGTTCTGAGATCTTTTGAACTGAGGGTTTCTAAACTGAGGTTCTTGCTGTGCTGGAGGAGCAGAAGCAGTCCAAAGAGCTAATCTGTCCATCAATTTCTCCATGGCTTTCATCATGGTTTCAAGCTTGTCTTCTTCAGCTGATGTGGAAGGCTTCTCTTCCTCCTTCGACTTAAACTTTGCCATCTTAGATTTCTTAGCAGCAGTCATGTTCACCTCTACCTTAATTGCATCATTTTGCATATCAGCAAGAGAGGCAGATTCCCTTTCTCTGAGTAAAAGGGAAAAATCTGAATCAAATGATTCAGCATATCTCAATTGTGCCAAAGCTCCAGGAGATTTCAAATGAGCTGTAATGGAATTATATATCTTGTTAAACCTCTTAGAAAAATTTTGAATTGTTTCCTCTGGAGCTCTCCTAAGATTGTTATATTCTGTAAGGGCTTGAACAGGGTTGGTTCTATTTCCCCATTTCCTTAGAAAGTTGTCTTCAAACTCTACCCAACTATGAATGCTTCCAGCTGTAAGGGCTTTAAACCATTTTCTGACTTCCCCAATAAAAGTTTGAGCAAACAATCTTAGTTTTACATCTTCATCATCTACTTCCTCCCTGTCAATAAAATCATTGAATCTATCTACATGTTCCTCCACTGTAATTTCTTCATCACCTCCCCAGGTTGGGATCCTAGCAGCATATTTGCTAGGAAGGTCATGTAAAACAGCAGGGAGGGCCAGAGGAGCATACCTAGGAGGTATAGCCATAATAAGAGGAGGAGCAGTGCCAATAGGTGTGGTATGACCAGTGGAAGCAGGTATTGTCTGAGGACTATTTGGACTAACAGAGGCAGAAGATAAAGTATTCATTCTGAGAGGGCTATTTGGACTTTGCAAACCACTGACAAAAGAACTCCAATTTGGGAGAGGTAAACCAGTTTTAGATTTAAGCAAAACTTCAAAAGGATCAAGCTCTTTAAGCTGGTTTAAATCCTCTTCTTCTAATAACAACTCTGAAGTAACAACCTCCCAAAACTCTTCCTTATCTCTTTCTGACACTAAAGATGAAGTATCAATGCCTCTTTTTTGTAAATCTAGAATAATTCCAATAAGCTCTTCTTCGTTCTCAGACCTCAACAATACTTCTTTAATTTTATCATCAACAATCTTATCTTGAGGACTTCTAGAAAATTTAGGAAACAAAGATTTTGAAATATTTGAAGTATCTGGTATATCAGAAAACCTTTGCCTGCTCCTGGAGATAATGTTGGGATTATCCACAGGACTGGTGGGTTTGGGTCAGGATTACTCCTTGTGTACCTTCCTTTCGAAGCCACCTTTAAACTTTAAGATTGAATGGAGTCACCAAGGTAGAATGCAGCCTCGAAAACCTTCCTGAGCTCTTGCTACCTTCAGAAGTTCAGCAACATACTTTTTCGGGAATGAGTAATCTTCAGGCTCCCAGCAAACGCACCAAAATGTTATCTCAAAATCAAGCACTGGAAGGCTGCAGACCAGGCTAACTTCGAGTAACTATTTCAAACCAGACTTTGGCTAAAGCTTAGCCTCTTTAGCCTGAGAGGGCTCTCTCAAAGGTTATTAATGTTGATCTAGGACAACATGGCTAACTCTTATAAGCCACAATAAATAAGTATGCTGGCTGGACAAAATATTAAATTGATTCCCATTGGGCTTATGGAGTCACTTATACCTCAGTAAACAACAGCACTATCTTTCCATAGAAATCAGGGCACTTAACATCTAAATGTTCAAACATAACTCACATGAAACCACAGTTTGCAAAGGCATACAGGAAGTTAGAGCATGATCAATGAGTTCTTAGTGATTATGCATTTGTAAAACTGTAAAATAACATTAAAGAAATATACCATCACACATTTGAACAAGGAGATCCATTGTGAATCCTGAGAAGGAAAACAGTCATTTGTATTACTGAACTTCTGTTTATACATAAGCCAAAACAATCCTCTGTTTTTATAAAAATATCCAACCCTTTTACATTGCTGCTCCAGCTATATATAGAGTTCTTCTTCTAACTAATTGAAATTCCTCCTCAAGCATGAGGGGAATTCGAATTCCTCCTTATTTGACACCTATTGACACTTAAACTAACTATTTAATACAAAAGACAACTAACTAGGAGTCCTAGAGACCTAAAACAATTAGGAGTGTAACTCCTCATTATGATCAAAACAACCTTATATAAACATTTAACACATTATTTTACACCTAAAACTCCATGATGTCGAACTTGATGAAGCCCATAACCTTCCAACTGTCCCTTGATAACTCATCCACTTGTTGTTCCTAGAAACTAGGAAAATGTCCCTTGCTCTGTTCTGGCTGAAACATAGGTCTTGGGACAGAGCTCATAACTTCGGATTAAAAATGTATTTGGACAAACTGAAGCAGGTTTCTATGAACCAATCCGTTCTGAACAAAAACCTCTCTTGGTTTTTTGAAACAACTTTCCTACCGCTCACAATATGTTTTTGAAAATCAGGTGTCAAACAGAGAAATAGGCTTGTGAAAAACTGCACTTACAACAGTTTTGTAGCGCACGTTTAGTCATCCATTTATCCCAGATCATGATGTATTTGCGGAAACTGAAGGAGGTTTATCTAGTTCATTCTGTTAGGAATAAAAACCTCTCTTGTATTTTTGAAATACCTTTCCTACTGCCCATAATATGTCTTTGAAAAACAAGTGTTAAACAGGAAAGTCTGTTTGTGAAAAACTGCACCTACAGTAGTTTCGTAGCGCAAGTTTAGTTATCCATTTCTCCCAGCTCATGATGTATTTGGAGAAAGTGGAAGATGTTTTTGTACTTCAGTGGTTTAGGAATAAAAACCTCTTTCAATTTTCAGAGATGAGCTTTCCATTGCTTGGTGATCCTCTTGGAAGTCGACTGCTCTTTTCATAACATAAAACTTTGGAGTTCAAAAATGTCTTTTCTTTCCTTGTTTTGCCTTTGCTAGACACTTATACTTCGTGAATGCTCCCTTTCAGACCCTCCTATTCAAATAAGATTTCCCTTTGTATCACAAAAATGGTCCATCAAATCACAATATGCAGCTACAGCAGTTTTGTAGCGCGCTACGAAACTGCTGTGTAATTTGAAAAACACAGTTTTATGCCAAAATTTGACTTCTTCGAGTTTTCTTTCCTTTGAAATGAATTTTCCATATGCCATGAGGCTGTTCAAAAGTGAATAAACTGACACCACTCTTCAAAGTATACTTCAAGAGGTAATTCATCAAAACTTTGGACTTAGCCTTACTTGCTTATGTGATATCTTTCAACTACAGATGCTCTTCATGCTGGCTTGGTTATTCTTCTTTGGACTGCTTCTCCTGTAGATGATTCACTTCTACCTTCTTTGACCTGACCTTTCCCTTTCGAAACTTGCAACCTGATAAGATGTTTCTGAGATTTGGCACTTGTTTAAGTAAAGGCAGCATAAATAACTGCTCATGTGGACACATGGCTATGAGACCGGTGATGAATGAGAATGTCCAGTGATGAATGATAATGTATATTTGACTCAAGACTCCTAAGACTCAAACTCTAAGGCAACAAACATCAAACTTAGACTAGCACTGACTTTTACCATAAACTAATGTGAGACATTTTGGTATTAGAATTCTTAAGTGATAATAGTGGCTCCACTTGGGATAGTGTGCTCCTGTAGTACACTAAGGACTCGTAGGTCCAGTGCTTTATCCATTTTATGATAAACATAGATTTGCTTGACGAGCATCCCCTTCAATCTTCTTGGGCCTTCACCTCGGGCTTAAGCTTGATAATGACTTTAGGAAAAAGAAATATACATCTACTGAAAAATGCTCAGTCAACCTTGAGCTTATTTGCATATTCCTACCTACCTACCCTATCCATTTCAAACTTCTTTCAGCTCAATCATGAAATTTCCAATGTAGCCAATCATTTGTCTTATCTGATATTTGAGTTTTTTACTTGCATTGGAGTTTAGAGCCGTTATGATATTTTGATGACCACTGCCACTGAAATTGCCTCTGATCTTCATAGAAAAACTGAAACACTGGAGAGTAAAACCCTTCCATGTATTTAGCTATAGGATCCCAGAATACATGATCAGCTTGATGATTTTCATAACTCTCTGGTTGTGCAAACTGATCATCAATAACAGTGATCTCTTCCTCAATTATAAAGGAGAAAGGAAGCAACACTCTCTCCTTTTGTTCTGTCATAGAAAGTTTCTGAAAATAATGATCATGATTATGAAGACTATATGACTGTATTTGACCCTTTAAACCTTCAATGTCTTTCTCAATGTCCTCAGCAACTTCATCCAAAAATTTCATCTTATCTTCTGTCTTGCACTGAAATGATTTTAAATAAGAAGACAAGGACAAAGAAAAATTTTCATCCGTTTCTCCATTAATATGATCATCATTCCATTGTTTCAAACCTTGAATTGAAGGAAAGTTTGCCACCACCTTTGATCTATCTATCCATTCCTCCAAAAACATCAACCAAAAGTCTTCAAATGACTTAATAGATTTGGCAGGAAAGCTTTCAATCCACTGTTTACATTTCCCTTGAAATGAATCATAAAACAACATAATGCAAACATCTTCATGTTTAACTCTAAGAAGCTCGGTAAAATCACAGAAACCTGATATATGCTTCAAAGT
>APFE030893300.1:0-64563 GCA_000404065.3 Pinus taeda
TCAAGGACTTCTGCAGCACAGAAGGGATTCGAAGAGAGCTCATAGCTCCCCATAACCCACAGCAGAACGGGGTTGCTGAGCGGAAGAATAGAATGATCGTGGGTGCTGCACGGGTGTTGTTGCATGATCAGGGCCTACCCCTTCACTTGCGGAGGCATGCAATATTGCAGTATATGTGTAGAACCATTGCCCTCACAAGGTACTTGGCATGAGTACACCCGAGGAGGCTTATTCTGGTAAGAGGCCTGATATTTCCCATTTAAGGATTTTTGGTTCTCCTGTTTACATGCATGTGATGAAGGATGCCAGGAAGAAGCTGGAGCCGACTGCAGAGGTTGGGATATTTGTGGGGTACAATGATATGCCCCACAACTATCGTGTCTATTTGCCAGACAGTCGCAAGACTGTTGTGCGACGGGATATAAAATTTCAGGAGGAGAAAGCCATGAAGTGTTCACTTGAGAGGGAGCCACACTTGCATGCATATGAGAAGCTATTAGTTCCTAAGGATGAGCTTCAGGATGTGGATCAGCCACAAGATGAAGTTCATGGAGTGGAAGAGACAACTCATGCAGGACCAACCATCAGAGGGCGAAAGCACACTATAGAAGCTGAGCGACTAGCTCAAGATGCAAAGAAGGTTGTAGGACCACCTACAGCACAACGCAGACATAGACAGTCACCTGAACGGTACACTAGATACATGGCTCTTGTGAGCAAATGTGTCATGACTGAGCCATCCTCTTTTGAGGAAGCTGTGGAGGATCCCGCATGGGTAGATGCCATGGTGGAAGAGTATGATTCGATTGTCAGAAACAGTGCATGGGAGATTGTCCCAAGACCAGAGGGGAAATCAGTGGTGGGTTTGAGATGGATCTACAAAGTGAAGCAGGCAGCTAACGAGAGTGTAGAGAAGTACAAGGCAAGATTTGTTGCCCGAGGCTTCTCACAGATAGAAGGGATCAATTATGAGGAGACCTTTGCACCTGTCGCAAGGTATTCTTCCATACGGACGATTCTTGCTCTCTCAACGCAGATAGGGTGGCACATTCATCAGATGGATGTGAAGACTGCATTCCTCAATGGAGTCACTGAGGAGGAGGTGTACATAGAGTAGCCCAAAGGTTTCAAGATCTTCAGCAGTGAGTCGCATGTGTGCAAGCTCAAGAGAGCATTGTATGGGTTGAAACAAGCACCTCGTGCTTGGTACACATGGATAGACAGTTATTTCACTAGACTTGGATTCTCCAAGAGTGAGGCGGATCCTAACCTATACCAAATTGTGGTGGAGGGTAATTTCTTATCATAGTACTTTATGTAGATGATTTGATTCTAACGGGAGATGAGCTATTGATACTTTCATGCAAGGAGGACCTTGCTTGAGAGTTTGAGATGAAGGACTTGGGCCTCCTTCATTATTTCATGGGATTGGAAATATGGCAGCACAGTGATGGACTATTTGCTTCTCAAGGTAAGTATGCCCAGGAGATACTGGGAAGTTCAACATGCAAGGCTACAAGCCTGTTGGTACTCCTCTTCCTGGAGGTTGGAGGAAGGAGGATGCTACTTCAACGGAGGAAGTGGATGCCATTGTTTACCGACAGTTGTTGGGGTCGCTTATGTATCTGGTCAATACATGACCCGATATATGTTATGCTATTAACCAACTTTCACAAGCTATGGTTAAGCCAACAAGGCTCTTCTGGAAGGCAGGCAAGCATGTATTGCGTTATCTCAGAGGCACATCAAGATATGGATTGTGGTACAGACAGGAGGATGAGGTGAAGCTATGTGGCTTCATGGATGCAAATTGGGCAAGGAGCCCAACAGACAGAAAGAGCACAGCTGGAGGGATCTTCAGTATCGAGTCAACAAAAGTTTCTTGGTACAGTAGGAAGCAGAGATCCGTGGAACTCAGTTCCGCGGAGGCCGAGTATATGGCAGCAAGTTTGGCTGCATGCGAGGCTATATGGATGAGGAAGATCCTGGTCGGGTTGTTCGGGTCACACTTGGATCCTACAGTGATTTACTATGATAACCAGAGTTACATTAAACTCTTGGCTAATCCAGTATTTCATGATAGATCTAAGCACAACGACATCAGGTACCATCATATCAGAGATTGTGTGCAGTGAAGAATCATGTTACTTTCATATAATCCCACGGAGGATCAGGATGCTGATATCTTGGCGAAGGCGCTCAACAGGAGAAAATTCGAATACCACAAAGACAGGATAGGAGTTGCAGATAATCCATATCTTGTTGAGAGGGAATGTTGAAAATGCAACAAGATGATGGAGCTTAGTGAAAAGAAGTTGCCTTCACTAAGTGGGCCCGCTCGCTATTTTTAGCGCAAAGTCTATTTTTAGACTATGTCTATTTTTAGACATATGGATCACGGTCTATGAGTTGCAGGATGCCATTTGTGGATGATTGGTCATGTTGGTAAAAATAGATGGACCTCTATTCTTAGACATATGGGCAGAGTCTATTTTTAGACTGCCAGGCTAGAAATAGAATAGTCGAATATTATTAGCTCTCAATAATATTTGGACTATAAACATTATCTTATTCTCTTGGAGCACTTTAGTTCGAGCTACAGATGTGGCACATGCAACAACCAGAAGGAAATACGCTTTTCTAATGGGTTAGTTGAGCTATTACATGAAGGACTTATGTTAGAACTTCAGTGATTGAGTTCTGTGGAGTTGAATGAGGAGTTGATGGAGTTGTGTTCAATTTGACTTAGTTGAACTAGTTGTATTTAGTCTAACTGACAAATAGACTAATGATGAGTGATGTGAATTAGTTATTAATTAATTCACTAATTATTAACTCGTAAATCAACTAAAGAATACATCAGTTAACTCAGTGCATGGACAGTTCAGTGGAGACAAGTGTTAGAGGTGAGTGAAAGGGAAATATAGCTGTTAGTTGTGACTATAGTTGTGCATGAGATTTGCACATGCATGGATTGAGTATGCCAATGAGGATTGCCTAGTGCTACACTAGATTTTGCTGACAGGTGTGGGATTGCGTGGTATAACCAAAGGGAAGAGCCAATTCTTCATCAATTCTCAGCAAGGATTGCGCAGTGGAGGCAGGCAAGCAGCGAAGGAGATTTGAGCTAGTGATTGATTCAAATCTGAGCTAGCTTGTGTGTAACAGGTGGAGATAGTACTGAGTACTTGTGAGGATTATTGTACTATGTATTGTTACATGTTCTCAATCAATATAATATACAAATAGTTGAGGGATTTTCAGTTGTATTCTTTCCCCAGTTACATACTGTGTTGATATGTGTGATTGATGCTTCAATGTGCGCATGCGAATGTTTCTTAATACTGCTAAATTGATGATCAAATTAGAGGAGGTTATGTATTATGCATGATTCCACAAATAGTGTATAATCAGGATAATCTCTATGAATAAGTTTCATATTATTCAAAATTTCTACATTTCACTTCATTTCTCCAATTCAAGTGAAAAATGTGTTTTCTACAGGGACTCCTACTCCCTCTGTCCATTCAACAGCATCTAATCTACAATCACAAACACCAACAGTAGAAAGTAGAGGAGGAAGAAGAATGACCATCAGCAGAACCTCTGATCTTTCACAAGTGCAGTGTGGCATTAAGGCCATAGGTAAGTATCCTACTCACGCACTCATATGCATCATTTGATCAAAAGTTGTAAAGGTTAAGAGGTAGCTGGTTTGTAAGTAAAAGGGTGGCCAGTTTCCTCTAAAAAAAGAGGCTAGTGGATTACATACACAAGAAACTCTGTTTTCTCAAGAATTTGCTCATTTCCTCTTCAAGCCTCACAAGCAATATGTTCATCAAGTATATCTCATGAGAGGGTAGACACAATATTGTTTATGGCTACCATTTTAGAATGCTTGAAGAACTAAGATTTGGGGTAGAGACATCAGTTCACCAAATATTCAGCATACCCTATTTTTTAATGCAATCACTCATGGACTCGAGCATCAAAGTAAAGAAAGAAAATTCCCACCTGTTGGCTCTCCATGGGTTGATCAGAATCCTCATTGAGGATGCCCTCCTAAACCCCAGGATCCTATAACATGGACAATATTCAATTACTTACTAGCAGAGGATGAAATTAAAACCTTCATCTATAGTGTTAGTCCTTTTGTCAGTGAGGAGGAGGAAAAACAAGAAGAAGAAGATACAAAGCTAGATAGGGATGAGGTGGATAAGGAAGAAACTAATACAAAGGGACATGATGAAGAAGACACTAATACAAAGGAACATGATGCTGAAACAGAAGAGCAAGAAGGCATTGAAACCAAAAAGAAAAAATAGAAGCAAGAAACAAAAGAGATAAGTGGCTTCAAGGACAGAAAAGCAGCTTAATAATCAAATTCCATGGCCCTAATTAGCACCTATAATCTAATTGACAATGATCCTCAGTTGACACTTAGATATATTGCTGCCCAAGGCCAAGTAGGTACACATTTTAAGGATGTTTAGGTTGCTAAGAAATGATAATATGCATGCATGCTAAAGGAGATGGAAACATTGCCACATATCTTGAAGATCAGAGAATATAAGTGGGAAGAAAGAGAAAGGAAAGCAGGCTACTATAAACAAGAAGAAAAGACCACAGCATAAGCATAAGATGTCAAAGAGGCTACCAGAGGATGAGAAACACTTTCAGTGAGGGGTGTTGATGAGCCTCATCATTGAGTAGTTATATGGGCCTTAATTTACCTTAATTCACCTCCTAGCTTAGTCAAACCAACTATTCTCACAACTTACTTCATACCTTTGATTATAATTTGCTTATGGGATGAGTTAGAGTTGGATACTTTTCCTTGCGGTCTAATGTGCATGTAATGAAGGAATAAAGGATAAAATCAAGGGAAATACAGGATTAAAAGGTAAAATGAAGGAACTATGGTAAAATACCTTAATAAAAACTCTAATGGGACAAGGGAGAGGAATTACAGGAGGTAAATCCTCCTCATTTACTGCCCCTCCATTCAAATATCCCTCCATTAGCTGAAAGTACACAGCCAAATCAGGAGTACTAGAAGGAAGCCAAGCAAATGAAGGTGCAAACAGCCACATCAGGTGTACTAGAAGATAGCCAAGCAAGTGAAAGTATGAGTTTATCTTGAGTTGAGAGCCAAGCCTCCCTACTAGAAGGCAGCCAAGCTAGTGAAAGTGAAAGCACAAGTTTATCATTAAGTTGGGAGTTGTACCTCCCTAATTTTGAGGGAATTCGTAGGAGACCTCAAATGCATAAATAGAGAGGCTTAGGACCTCAGTTTTTTTAGTCACCAGTAGTTAGTTACCAAGAGTTAGCAAGAATTCAAACTTTTGACTGTAGAACTAGACCTGTAACAGTTCTTGATGTAATACAGTGTTTTTATAATGAAGATGATTTTTGTTCTGAGCCATCACTGGGTTAACTCAGAGGGATGAACCTCTTGGGTTAGGGCCCAACCCTAGAAGCCAAAGCTCATATTTATTGTACTGTTAAGTAGCATAGCTTTCTGTTCATATGTTGAAGTAGTTCATTTCCATTACAGCAGTAGCATAGATGCATGGTTTGATTATTCATCTGTCTAAGTAGATGCATTTTCATTGCAGTAGTTCAGCATATATTTATGGCTTTCCTATTCATTCACTAAAGTAGCTTCTTGTTTTCTATTTATTTGTTTAAGTAGTTGTAGTCTCATTATAGTAGTGCAGAACTGATTAGTTGTGATTCAGTTTACTTCCATTATGCTCTCATTCAACTAGTAGGTTGGAAAAGAAAAGATCCACAAGGTTGCTCACAAGTGTCTCGGCCTCACCTCCTCCCTCCGGGACCATGACGTGAGGAAGAAACCCTGCAGCAACCCCAAAAACACAAGTTTTTGGTTTTCACAAGGAGTTTGTTGTTTAACATAGTCACTGAGCTCATTTCAAATCACTTTGTTCCTTTAATGGTCATCTTCTCCTTTACTCTCTTCCTGTCATTTGATCTTCCTCACATCCCTTTCATTCTCCTTTAGCATGAAAAGCTGAGCGGAAGCTGTTAATCCATGTCCAAACGATTTTTAACCGTAGATCGCCTCACATAGCAAAACTGACCAATCACCACCCAAATTCACTTTTAGAGTTTGCTTTGTGACTACAGGCAGTACCCTCACTTCTACTTGTGTATATAGCACAGTCACCTCCAAGTTTGTACGAACCCTGGGTTGATAAGTAAAGCTGATAGCCCTAGGAGTTGTAGCATTCTTGCTGCAATACCTAGGCTCATCACTCACTCAACAAGTTTGATCTATAAAGAAGGAGTTCAATCTATGGTTGGGAAATAAGAAGAATAAGAGCGAAGGGCTAGGAAGCAAGAAGGGTGAAATATCTTTTTTTTGAGCTCTATCTCTTTGACATGTGAAAAGTTATAGGGTTTTGGGTGTTGTAGAAGGAGGATGAATTGTAGGTCCAAGTTGCAGGAGGAAGAAGTGAAATAGCTTGTAGTTGGAAGAGAGAATACTCTATCTATACCTCATTCACCTTGGGAAGAGCTATCTTGCTCTAGGAAGGTCATAGGAGGAGGTTGGGTTAGGGTTTCTGAGGAAGTTGCAAAGCCAAAATTGCAAGGTCAAAGTTGCAGGATGAGTTGCAGTATTAAATCTAGAAGTTTGAAGTTGTAGTATTGAAGTTGGTTGATGCAAAATCAAGGAATTACTTGAGGAAGGGCTGACTTATTACTAGGAAAAATTATTTGGCCTAGGTTTTGGGTATTTGTATCTCATTTGAAGCATATTACAAGAAGAGAATATTTTTATGGGTTTTCCCCTTCGAGGGGATTTCCCCTGGCTAAGAGCCTAATATATGTGTCCTCTATTATTTCTATTATTGTTCTTTACTCTTGTTTGATGGAATATCTAACTAAAGAACATAAATAAGATTCACAAGAAAATATCAAGATAAAGGAAAATAAGTATAATAGCTGCCACTTTTGATTTTCCAATTAAAAAACCCCTACAAAAACTACCTTCACAATTGTTGGTGGAGGCTTGATTTCTGCTACAAATTTGTTATAAAGTTTATTAAACATTTTAATGAATTCAACCACTTCTTTATTAGTCTTCCTCTGTATACTATTAAATTATGTTAAAAAGTAACCATGATCCTTCTTTTCTCCCCATTTGCGTAAAAGTGTTTTCTAACCCCTCCCATGTGTTAATTGAGTTACATGGTAGATTTTTCAACCATTTTCTTACCTCCCCATCAAGATACTGCAAAACTAACCTCATGAAAACATCAAGATATTCCACATTTAAGTTCTCAGCAAAAGCACAGAATGTAGCCACATGCTTTATTTTGTCACTTCATCTTCTCCTGTAAATTAAGGAAATAATTTTAAATAATCTTGTGCCATATCTTTCACAGGTTGTGGTATAGTTATATGGGCATATATATTTAGCAAAAACCCTAGAATTGTCATATTTGGAGGTGGGGGAGGAGGAATATTAACTATTTGTGATGCAGATGAAATAGGAGGGATTTCAAATAATGGAACTGGTTGTGTGGTTATTGTCAAAACCTGAGATATAATTTTTTAACAATATCTTTTATTTATTCAACCTCCACAAAGATAGGGAACGAAAAAGAGACTGATCCAAAAGAATTTTCTTCCAATCTAGGTTATGGAAAAGGGGAGTTAGGAGGGGGGAACTCCCCATTTCAAAAATATAAAGTTCTTGGGGAAACTTCAGGGATATTAACTTCAACCTTCTAAGGACTTGAACTCAAAGAACCAAGAGTATAAAAGGTAAAACTTGGCATTTTCGTAGATTGATTTTCTCTCCAAACTCTGCTTGAAATAAGATTTCCAAGGTCATAAGAAGTTGGAGTTTTCTGCTATGAGGTGTCGTACTAAGTGTGAGGTTTTCTTGGAACCATGATTACTGATAGTAACTCCCTCTAGTGAGTGGTTTCAACCTACACTTTATTTTTTCACCAATCAAAGAAATGTTTAAGAAAAACACCCAGGGGAAAATGGATTTGTTTCTCCACTCCTCGACAATGACACCAAAATATCTTGTAATCCTAAGGAAAACCTCTAAGTAAGAGGAGTCCAGTTCTTAGGACATCTACTCAATGAAAATAAAGATATTTAATTTTAAATATTTATTAAATTGGTACCCAAAGGTAACCCTTTTCATATAATGTGAATTTAATTCTTGGAAAATAAACTAACTCTTCGAATGGCCCATGTATCTGTGACTACAGTTTTTCTGGAGTTGCAGTGCAGGGAGAGAAGGATTGACAATAAAGACCCAATGTACAGGGTAGTAAAGAATCCAATACACCAAATCTTAGCAGAAAAATGAAATGAGTGGAAGTGAAATGTTGAATTTGTGGAGAGATTTAATTAAGGTATTTGTGCATAAAAATAAACATGTATCCTTTGTTGTTAAATCAGTTTCTATAAATAGACACAAGCAACTTCTTAACACAAATTCAAGTAGAAGACAGAGCACAATAAATGAGTTACAAAGAGAAAAAGCACATATTATAGTTAATAAATATTAGGAATCACTTGAAAACTTTATTAATCTTCCAAGAAGATTTAGCACATTACACATGAAAGTACAATTTCTCCAAAACAAATTCATAACCATCACAATTGTCCCTCTATCTTCTTTAAAAAAAAAAGTTACATATGAAGACAATTATGAGTAATTGTCAACTACTTTAGCTACTTCTTAACTATTCTTAACTATTTGAGTTCTTTAAAAGACTTAAAAACTATTAAAAAATGGGATCATTTCAATTTCTCAAAAATAAAAGTCATTTATACTTTCAAGACTCTTTTTCTTTTGATGTAGCTTCTTCTCTTGATGTAGCCCCAAGTTCTAAAACCTGAATATTTAATGAAACCACAAGGTTTTAACATTTCTTCTAGAGTGTTAAATTTGGAATAGGAGATTGGACCATCTTGTTATAAGCCATCTTCAAATTGGTAAACTTAGCATAATTAGGCTTCTCTGTGAATAAAATATTGACTTCCACAACAATTAAAAATCCCTCTGGAGTTAGTTCACTATAGTCGAGCCTTTTAATGTTAAATTTTTCTCATGTTATGAATCTACCTTGCTATTGGTTTCTATCAAAATTGATTGATATTGTTTCCATGCAATAAGGTTTCCCTATTGGTCCTAGTAGGTTGGTAGGTCTACTCTAACTCTCTAATTAAAGTGGGAATTGGAAAGTGCCACAGATTCTTTGACTTCCATCAATTTTCTTTCTTCTTGTTTTCTATACATATTCCTTTGAACCATTTTACTAATTTGCAATACTATAGTTGTTCTATCTGAAAAATATACAACCCTCAACTCTTGAGAAGGTTTAACATTTAAATAATCAATAATGTTCTTAGCAATTTCTGAGCTCTCTCGTGCTTTGTTTTTGTTCACAGTAATTGTTATTGTTCCCATGTAAGAAGGTTTCCTTGTTGGTCCCAATAGGTTGGTAGGCCTGCTCTACCTCTCTAATCAAAGTGGGAATTGAAAATTGTCACAAATTCTTTGCATTCCATTAATGTGCTTTCTTCTTGTTTTCTATACATATTCCTTTGAACATTTTTACTAATTTCCATTACTATAGCTGCTCTATTGGAAATATCTACAACCCTCGACTCTTGAGAAGATTTAAAATTTAAATAATCAATCATTTTCTTAGAAATTTGTGAGCTCTCTCATGCTTTGTTTTTGTTTGTAGTAATAATTGCTTTAGATGACTTTATCATATATTTTCCTTTTTCAATGACATTTATGTTGTCCCAAGTAGCTAGAACCTACTAGATTATATCATCCCAAATAATCCTCCTTTCCAGAATTAAAAACATATTCCCTTTTATTTTATCTTTCATCTCTTTAATTTCTTTATATTATGTCTAGCATTAATATTCATCTGATTTTCATTTTCTTTTGTTAAATTTGATTGCCTTTCCTATATGTTTAACTTCCCTTTAGTGTCGTCCAGGTTCTTTTGTATCTTCTTTAATTCATCTTTGTTGGCTTAAGGGTGCTTCGACCCAGGTTCAGAGTTAGTTGTACTAACCAACAAAACCCTCTATCGGCCCTTTCGATAATAACCTGTGTAGCGCAAGCTGTGGTCTCTCTTGAGGCAATATTGGGGGATGTGAGAACCAGGTTTCTACATCTAAAGAACTGTGTGATGTCTTTGTTACTTTAGGGCTTTATTTTGACCTTCATGAACCCTAACCCTTGGAACGTGGAAATTACAGTAATTGAGAAATAACAGATCCAAACTCTTTGCTAGCTATTCTAACCTTCATAACATCATAATTAAACATATCTACCACTTTCGCGCACCTATTAATTTCTTTTCATGATAAATACAGTAAAAAGAGAGAACATACAGTAATTTCAGAAGTAAATAATAACACACAGATACACAGATAATGCTCCAAAATATTCGTTATTCTACTAAAATCTTCTATTACATACTCTTTCTACCCTGCGCACATAGCTATCGGGACCCACGCACTCAGCTACAGACTTACCAAGGTCTTTGTGCACATAACCACAAGAACCTTCCCCTTTGCCTAAGTACATAAACTATACTTCTCTTAGATCATTCACATTCACTAACTTAGATCTCTCTTATGACTCTCTATGGCTCCTTTTTATATCATCTTCTATTACAATACCATGGCCCGCGAACCATGGGTGGGTTACAAAACAACTTAACTCCTAACAAACTAAGGGACTTTACCCTTCCTAAAGCACCTTTGACTCCTATCGACCTACATGCTCCACTCCTCAAAATGTGGAGACTTTACAATAATAAAAAATTATTTACAAAATTGACCCCAGGGGACCCTGTCCCAACAGGCCCCCAACACAATGTCGTGACTCATCCCAAGTCACTTTTCTAGTGTTGCCTCGATCATTGCCTACAGACCGTTGAACTTTGTCTTCAATGTTTGAACAACTATTCTTCCCTACGCAGTGGACTGGTGAACCTCCTCAACTAATTTCTTTGTAGTAGGATCTTCGACTGCAAGGCCCATGGTTCTCTGTCTCTATTGCATAGCCTTCAGCTTTCTCTGCACCGTCTGTTTCAATTGGCTAGCCTCATCTTCCAAGGGCTACGCCCTTGAAAATATGATGGATGCCTTCTAACGCATCTCATTGATCTCATTATAAATAAACTTCACCTAATGCAATCTAGTGAACCTTTGCACTGGTGCTAAGGTCCGCGTTGTAGCTCTAATCTCATTGAACTATATTTTCTTTTCTTGGATATCTGCTTTGATTTTATGACAAGTTGGATCCTCCTGCAGTGAGGTCCACAGTTCCATAGCCTATTCAAACAACTGTGTGCAATCCTTGACTGCAGCTTCTAATGTAGACATCTCTTCTTTAATAACAACCTCGTGCTACTCTCTGACTTCCAGAGGAGTGGTTGGATGCAGCTTAAGTTCGAGCTTAGATATATGCAACTGCATCTCAAAGTGAACCTTACCAATTTCCTCCTTTGATTCTTTTACCGTGGCAGTTAATTTCTATATCTTCTCTGCGGAGGCCGCTTCCACTGGGATCTAAAGCTCAGGTAGCTCACTATAGGCCTTCGCTTTGTTGCTTCAAGTTTTTGACTACACACAATGACTTCTTCTCGTTCTTTAAGTTCTTGTGCTTTTTCCTCGAACATCTCTTAGTTGTTGGTCTTTACTTCGTTGATCACTAGTAGTGCTCATTTTTTCCAAACTCTAAGCTCATATGATACTCCTTGATGTAGCTCATGATGTGTCTGAATAAGGAGTGTCGCTAGGTTCAAACTCAAATCCTTCATGTGCAAGAGGCATGCGCTGTCTTTTGAAGTCTCAACGTCCAGTAATCCCTCTAGTAATTGTATTATGCAAAGGTTCTGTGGTGATCTCTACTGCTAAGGTTGACCTGCTTGCTTCCTTCAGCCTCACTTGTTCCACGCTTGTTTGAATAATCCCTATTTGGACCTGCAATTCCCTCAGGCCCTGCTGCACCTTGTCTAGTGCCTAATGGTATTGGTCTTTCAAGTGGCTCCAAATAGTCTCCATTGCATCGAGGACCGCATCACCAATCTCGTCTAGATCCCCCTCCGTGAGGACCAATGGTGTCATGCTCATAGATTTGTTAGACTTCTACAGATTGCATGTTCCCATGGAGCTCTACTTCTGCCTCTTTTTGACAATGAAGGCAGACTCCAATCCTGCGCCCCCTTCCTCTTCACCCTTTGTCTTGACCTTTTCATTGGTGCGCTCTGTTATAGAATCGATGAGATCAACATTAGCCTACGTCGTGGTGGCATATTTCTCCTTTGGTTCATATGTCTCTATGGCAAAGACCTTCTCTTTTGGTGCTTCCCTCTCCTTTGCAGAAGCCTCTTTCTATTGTGCGACCTTTTCTTTCACCATGGACTTTTCCTTTGTAGAGTCCTTTTGTGCTTCCTTCTTCTTCTCCTTCAATGTTGTTGTTGTAGTTGTTTTTTTCTTTGCTTCTCCTTCGGAAACCTTACTAGTCCCTGTGACTATAGCAGATGGCGCGAGCCAGTCGCTCAACCATTTACTGACAACCCCCATAATATCATCTTCGACAACCAAGTATGGAAATGTGTGCCATGTAACCATGGCATCTTTCTTCGTGCGGATAGACAGATTATGGAAATCTTCCTTTAAATCACAACATTCGTATACTAGGCATGCAAGCTTGGTGATAACCATGGTTGCTAGTTAATAACCATCCTCAATTTCGATTCAAACAAGACCCAAAATATTTTTGTGATCAGAAAATGGGGCTCTTAGGTTTCTTGTCTAATCTACAAGAACCTCTCCCACTCCAAAATATTTTCCCAAGTCTTAATGATTAACCATTGTGGAATTAACTATGTGCTTGAAAGTGTGGGTGTATGCTTGCATTTGTTTCAACTGATTATTTCTTAAATTCTGTTGTTGTGCTGTAAGTTGAGGTGCTCAAACTGATATACAAATATACATAATAGTAAATAAAGCAAAAGAGATAATGCAGCAATAAAGCAGACACATGAACAGCAATATTAATTTGGATTTCACCCACAACTCTTGGGCTACATCTCCGTGAGCTCTAGTTAATTCAACTAGGCTCTCTGGGATTATGGTATTAGTCATTTTCACAAGCTCTTGGCCCAACTCCTGCTGTTTTACACAAAAACAGTGGGTTCAAACATCATTTAATCCCCTGGATCTTAAAGCTCTAGCTCTTGGCTCTTGGTTCTAGCTCTTAGCTCTAACTTTGGCTCTTTGGCTCTTGGTTTTGGCTCTTGGCCCTAACTTTGGATCTTTGGCTCTGGATCTAGCTCTCTGGTTCTTCAGCTCTGGCTTCTTTCTGCATTATATCAAGTTACAACCCTCTTGGCTTTTCACTTGGCTTCCAGGTGACTCCCTCGGTTGTTCTTTGGCTTTTGCGCTACCTCTTTGGCTTCTACGCTGCCTCTTTTGCCTTAGCTTCCTACTTTGGCTTCTCCTTCAGTAACAAACAACAACTCGGCCACCATTAATAATTCTATAGCCCTATATCTTTGACATTCATGCATTTTAAGCCAAATCGCACTGCCTGTTCATTTTCCCTCTCGGGCTCTACAACTTTCGACTTTGATCCGCTCAAATCACTTCTCTGAGCATTATCAATCTTTGCTAAATGCCATCGGGGATGAATGCCACCTATTATGTAACGAATGAGCGCATCGGGATTGAAATCCTTAAACAGTGGTTTTTTGTTAACACAAGAAAACGCTGCAAAAACACAGAAAATCCTCCAAAACACTATTCATCCGGACTTGAAACATTCATAACTACACCCTATTCTCCTATCGAGTTTGCTTGTGAGTCATTGTCACAAGTCGTAATTGGCTTGTTCCAAGGTTTTCCCTTCGTACTTTTAAAATACGTTAAAACATGGAAATAACATAAAAATGGCTCCCTCCAAAATTGAAACAATATATTTTTCCATTCACGAACCCTTTCAGGTCTGGTTTATCGCATCGTGCACACACACACACATATATAACATATGGTCGCTCCTCTGTAATACTCTGATTGCGATCAGCTAATTTCGGCGATCGCACCATCGCATCGCTCAAGGTCTCACATTTGCCTTGTGGTATCGCTGATTGCGATCCGCTAATATCGGTGATCGCAGTATCACATCGGCCTAGTCGTATCGCGCGTTTGCCTCTGATACCCTCTGACAGCCACTGCCGATTTTGATTTCCACTCGAATCTAGACCGTTGATCGGCCAGATCCGATGGCTCCTGTTTATTGTCCTTTTGACCTCTGATAGGCTCTCTTTTTGTTGTTTTCTCATGTTTTTAGCCTCTTTTCCAAAAGAACAAGGGGAGCTTCTCCTTGTGATAACTTCTTTATCTGAATTTTGTTTTCGCCCATTCAAATTGTGTTGGATTCAAAATGAGGAGATCTCTGCAATGAGACTATTTCCGAGAGTAGCCCGTGACTTTCATTTTCCTCTGATTTACAAAGGATTTGTGCCATTTGGCACCTTTTACCTCTTTCTATGAAGTCTTTTAGACTTAGAGGTTTATCACGGACCCATTTTTGGATCACGCCTTCCCACTAAAAGAACTTTTGGTCTCCAAAAGACTGATATACTTATCTGAGTAGTAAAAGAGAGTGACTCACCCTCTTCTTTTAGCCTCGCTACACTTGCCTTTGCATAGTGCCTCTGAACCAAACTTTTTGACCACTTCCCTTCATGGATGGGTTGGTCTTCCTGGGAAGAACTGTCTTCCTCCTTGCCTTCATGCAGAACTTCTGTTGAAATGGTCATAGAAAGGTGGTTTGAACTTCTTTGCCTTGATCATTGATCCAAGGTGGCTCAAACAAATGTGAAGTACATCTACTCCACAAAACTTTCATTTGTACCTATTTGAAAGGCTACCAACAACAACTGTTAACAACAATAGGCATACAAATAACAACTGGATGGACTAACTCTTGCTTCAACAAAAGAAACAGATTTCACATCTTGTGAACACGTCCATGTCTTGTATCTGCATACAAATTATGGACTAGGTAACAAGCTCACAAAACATGCCTTTAAACAAATGACCCTTCAAGTCAAGCATGTAGAAAAAGACCATTAGGACTCTTTTTCAAAATATGAAACACTTCATCATTATCTCCATTTGGAGACCAAGTTAACTTCTTCCAAGTCAACATGGCATCACATGCATGTCAAAGCAATCAACCCTGCAAGTTAATTACACATACATGTTCACAAACAAGGAAATCATCAACATCCCTGTGTTCATGCATCTCAAGCTCATGCATGCATTTCAACTTTCAACTTTCGCTTAAGCACATTGTACTTTCGAAGTTGTAATGAAATATAATGTAGATGCATCAATAGACACACAATATCAATCGGATAAGAACTCTAACAGTTCCTTACCAATCCCTTTCAAAGGTACTACCTTTGTCTGTACATCAGCATCATCATGTGAATCATTCTGAGGCACATCATTCATGGAATCTTCACTTTCATTTCTACCATCTTCTCTTTCCACTTTTTTCAGCTATTGTGGAAGCATTGCTGGATTCAAAGCCCAACATTTTTCAGCAAGATGTCCTTGCTTATGGCAGTAAGTGCACTACATATGCATCCTCTTGATAGCATGATTTTCCTTGTCTAATGGACCTTTGGCTGCTTGCTTCTTTTCCTTCAAAAGTTTCTTGTATGTGGCCATTCTCTTCCAACATCTACAAACATCATGCTTATCCAAACCACAAAAGGAACATGCAATTCTTTTCCCATACATATGTGGAAATTTACCATGATTTTCAAAATCAAAAGAAATATCTTTAGAACCATATTTATACCTTTCTTTTTCACCTTTATTTCCTTCATGAGGAGGTGAATTGAGTGAAGAAGTAGCTCCCTTTGGAACATCATCAATATCTTCAAGGCTATTGGAGTCTCCCCATCTCTCTGGTTCAAGTGTGTGCTTCTAAACACCTGCATCCTGCAATTGATGTTTCGGTCTATTGTATTCCTCTTGAATACAACCTTCACACTTCTGAGGTAGAGGACATGAAATGAAACTCCTTCTTGGGGCTGTTTCAATGGCCTTCATGGCAGCTTTGGTACTATCTCCATAAGACTGTCCGTAGCCAAGACCCAAATACTTAGGCCTTTCCTCAACCATTATTGGTTCAACAATACCTTGTGCAAGCTTTCCCAAGCCCTTTCCTTCATAGCCCATCTTGGACATTAGCTTGGAACCTATGCCTTTAGTATGTTTTTCAAAAGAACCAATATAAGCATTCTCAGAGGAATTTGAAGACAAACTAGAATGGCTTACCTCTTATTCAATCTAGTACTTGACTAAGGCTTCTTGGGCAATAAAGATTTGTGTTTTCAACTCATGCATCCTCTTCAGGTTCATATTTGTAATATGAAGTTTCCTCTCCATTTCCTGCAATTTGTCAAAATGCCACTGCTTCTCTTCCTTCATGGAATTCAGTTGTTCTCTAAGTATGCTACTCTTCCTTCCATCCTCATACATTTATTTCACCATATACATCATTGTGGACAATCTTGCTTCATGTCTTCATCAAAGAATCTTGTGAAGAGAGCGGAATTTGAGGACCCACTAGTAGAAGTTGTCATTATGCCAATGAAAAAAAAAAACTTCAACAAGATAAATAAAGAGCTTATTTAAGAAACCTCTTGTGCTTTGGGTTGCCTTGAGTTCCTTTGGGATAAGAAGAGTGTCTTCAGCCCTTCTCCTTCTTGTCCTTCTTGGACTGAGCTATCAATAGCTTTCCCTTCGCCTTTGAAAACTCAGAAAATAGTCAGTCTGCAAAACAAGCACACAATCAGCCTCTTGTTGTTCAAACACCTTTCAAACAAGCAATCTTTGCTCTGTCAATCAAGCATTCTTATAACACATTCTTTTGAAGGTGGGGTTAATCAACCTTAAGCCTTGATACCACCTGATCTGAAAATGGGGCTCTTAGGTTTCTTGTCTAATCTACAAGAACCTCTCCCACTTCCAAAGCTTGAATATTTCCCAAGTCTTAATGATTAACCATTGCGGAATTAACTATGTGCTTGAAAGTGTGGGTGTATGCTTTCATTTGTTTCAACTAATTATTTCTTAAATTATATTGTTGTGCTGTAAATTAAGGTGCTCAAACTATTATACAAATATATATAACAATAAATAAAGCAGTAGAGATAATGCAGCAATAAAGCAGACACATGAAGAACAATATTAATTTGGAGTTCACCCACAACTCTTGGACTACATCTCCGTGAGCTCTAGTTAATTCAATTAGGCTCTCTGGGATTATGGTATTAGTCCTTTTTACAAGCTCTTGGCCCAACTGCTACTATTTTACACAAAAACAACAGGTTTAGACATCATTCAATCGCCTGGCTCTTGAAGCTCTGGCTCTTAGCTCTAGCTCTTGGCTCTTGGTTTTGGCTCTTGGCTCTAGCTCTTGGCCCTTGGCTCTGGCTCTTTGGCTCTTGGTTCTGGCTCTTGGCCTTGACTTTGGCTCTTTGGCTCTGGCTCTTCAGCTCTGGCTTCTTTCTGCCTTCTATCAAGTTACAACCCTCTTGGCTTTTCACTTGGCTTCCAAGTAACTCCCTCGGTTGTTCTTTTGCTTTTGCGCTGCCTCTTTGGCTTCTGCGCTGCCTCTTTTTCCTTAGCTTCCTGGTTTTTCTTCCCCTTTAGAGACAAACAATAACTCAACCACCATCAATAATTCTGCAACCCTCTGCCTTTGACATTCATGGATTTTAACCCAAATTGTGTTGCCTGTTCATTTTCCCTCTCTGGCTTTGCAACTTCCAACTTTGGTCCTCAAATCCCTTCTCTGAGTGTTAGCAATCATTGTTAAACGCCCTCGGGTATAAATGCCACCTATTATGTAATGGATGAGCGCATCGGGCTTGAAATCCTTGAAACGTTCGTTTTCTGTTAACACAAGAAAACGCTGCAAAAACACAGAAAATCCTTCAAAACACTGTTCATCCGAACTTGAAACATTCATAACTGTGTTGTATTCTCCTATCGGGTTCGCCTGTGAGTTGTTGTCGCAAGTCGCAATTGGCTTGTTCCAAGGTTTTCCCTTCGTATTTTTAAAATACATTAAACATGGAAATAACGTAAAAATGTCTCCCTCCGGACTTGAAACAATATATTTTTCCATTCATGAAACCTTTCAGGTCTGGTTTATCACATCATGCATATATATAACATATGGCCAATCCTCTATAATTCTCTGATTGCGATCCGCTGATTTTGGCGATCACACCATCGCATTGCTCGAGGTCCCAACTTTGCTTTGTGTTATCACCGATTGTGATCCACCGATATCAGTGATCATGGTATTGCATCAGCTGGGTCCTATCACACATCTGCTTCCGATACACTCCGATAGCCACCGCCGATTGCAATTTCCAATCGGATCTGGACCGCTGATCGACCAAATCTGATAGCTCCTGTTTATTGTCCCTTTGACCTCCGATAGGCTCGATTTTTTTTGTTTTCTCATATTTTTAGCCTCTTTTCCCTAAGAACAAGGGGAGCTTCTCATTGTGATAACTTCTTCATCTGAAGTCTGTTTTCGCCCATTCAAGTTACATTGGATTTAGAATGAGGACATCTTTGCAATGAGACTATTTCCAAGAGAAGCCTATGACTTTCATTTTCCTCTGATTTACAAAGGATTTATGCCATTTGGCACCTTTTACCTCTTCTATGAAGTCTTTTAGACTTAGAGGTTTATCCAGGATCCATTTTTGGATCATTTTGTCTCCATAACACACTCAGGATCCTTCTTCACCCACAGTAAGGCAAATTTCACAACCTCACATAGGTCTGAATCGTGTTGTGAGAAATGGCTTCCCTCCATTGTCCTCCATGCCACCAACGCAATCAACAAGAGTAGCCATTCATTGTGGAATGTCTTTCCCTCATCCTAGGCCTCTCTGCAATCCTCCAATAATTCATGACATAGAGACCAAGCCCAATGATATTCGACTCCTTTGGCACAATGCGCAACTAGATATACTACTAGTGCTGACACTTCATCTGCGCAACACTTCTTCATGATCTTCCTGGCCAATATCTGTGTAGTGAACTACACCACGCCATCTTCTATGGAGCTAATCACATAGTTGCATGACTTCTTCACCAACTTGAAGTCATTTGGTTTTCCAACTTCTTCTCCTGTGATTTTCCCACAAAAGCATCTACAGGGTTTACTCCTTGGTATGGCAGCAATGTGATTTGGTGAATCATCATATCTATAATTGGGATGGGTCCTCCCACCCATCATGAACCAGCATCAATAATTGATGCACATAGATAGTTTTGATGGTGTTGCGGCTAAAATGTGGCACCCACAACATGTTAAGAAACCCCACGTCCTCAAACCTGGTCACCCACTTCATTTGTTCAATCCGTGTAACATTTGACTCCTCATAGTATACCTTCTTCAGGTATTTTTTGGGTTCCAACTGCTGGACATTTGCGTGATCCCCCAAGTCCCAGTCCTCCATCTTCAGAAATTATATACACACCAGCAAATTGCCCTCAAGAGCTACGTTCTCCGGTAGCAATGGTATGGAGACCATGAATTTCGTTGAATATGAGTGTTTAGTAACCTTCATGATGGATTTCCTCAGTGGTATATAAGGTGGTAGCCTAGTAATCGACACGACTTCATCTGCATCAATTTCTTCAATCCCCATGGTGAGCTTTTCTTCATTTAAGTCCAAGGGTTCTGTCGGTTGCTTGTTTCTATACATCTTCCCCTTTTTTCTAACCTCCGTTGGATTTTTTGGTGGTGATTACCACACCGGAACTTGTTGGGTCTTCTTATGCTTATTTTCTCCTGCCGCAGAGGCAGATGGCTTAAGTCTCGATGACATAGGCATTGTAGTAGGAAAATTTATAGGCACGGGTTGGGTCGGCTAAGGTCGAGTTGCATTCATTCTCTCCAAGAATCTTTCACACTTCCAATCAGTGAAATTCTTGAATCCTCATTGTGCAATATTCTCTCGAAGTATTTTCGAGTCCTCTGCAGACATACAACAATTCTCTTGGTGCAAAATAAGGTGAAAAATCTCAAAGAAATTTCTCATGAGGAAAAGTGTTCGAATGTGGAGCGGGATGTTGTATTTATAGCCCAATTTGAATTCAAATCCATCTATTTCCTCCAAATCCCTGTCATTAATGTGATTTTGGTGGCAAATTTCCAAAGATATGCATCTTAAATGCTCCCCTCCCACTCTCCCTCTAATGGAAAAATCACCATCCAATCAGCTATAGTGCCTCCAATAGTCATTTTTTGGCTAGGTTGCATAGGACACACCATTCTAGCGCAGCTCCTTTGTCGTAGCTCTCCCCTACTCCTTCCCTCGATTTTTCACACAACCAATTCACTTCTCCCAACCATCCTTCTGGTAGTGTAGTTTATAGTCTCACTCTCCCTTGCAACTGCCTATAGTACTAAGACTATCTTCCATTCATATAGTCATTGCACAGGGGTGGGATCACCCATGTACAGCTTTAACCGACTCCCACTAACCTTTCCTAGAAACATATCACTATTCAGCTTCACAAGTTGAACTCCACCTCCATCCGTAATCTCCTTGACAATATATGGCCCTTTCCAATGCATCTGGAAATTCCCTAGAAACTTTGTAAACTTGCTATCATATAGCAGCACTAAATCTCCAATTTTAAAGGTGTGTTGCTTAATGTGGTGATCCTGCCACACCTTTTCGTGGGCCTTCTACACCTGCTGATGAAACCCAGCCAAGAAGCGATCTTCTTCCATATCAACTATCTGCATGAGGCATTCTTCCATGCTATCCCGATCATCCATATTTGTTACTGCAACAATCCAACAACTTGGAACTATGTACTCCATCAGCATCACAACTACTTTTCCATAAAGCAATCTAAAGGGGTTTTATCCAATCATCTTTTTACAAGTGGTTCTATATGCTCACAGAATAGCTAGTATGCATGCATCCCAATCATTCCAATTTTCATTACAAATATTCATTAAATAATTCTCCAAGATTTTATTGAATTCTTCCACTGTTCCATTCTCTTGAGGATGATACAACATACTTTTCTAATGATACATCTAGAACTCTTCAATCAAGGCAACAATTCTTAAATTCAAGAAGTGTGAACCCCTATCGCTCATCGAAATTTTAGAGTAGCCAAACCGAGACAAAATGCATTCAAAAATGAACTTTGCAGTTGTAGCCACACTGCAATCCTTTACAGGCTACACCTTAGCCCACCTGGTCAGTTATTCAGCCATTGTGAGGATTCATATTTCTCATGTCTTGTTGCCTAGTAGTTGAATTGAATGCACGGAGTCTATTGCCCATTTATCAAATGCCTACAATGACACTTGCGGGTTCAGAGGCAATTCATCCCTTCATGACAGCCTCCCTGTTCTCTGACAGACATCACATGCCCTCAAATAATCTTTGGAATCCTTATGCATAGTTGGACATCATAGTCCTACTCATAAGATCTTTTGCACAGTTTCTCTTCATGCATAATGTCCTCCCACAACTCATCCATGTGCTTCAACAAGGATACTTTGTCATTCATAATCTGGGACATACCTACACAGGACTTCACTCGATCCCATTTTATATAAGTGCCCTGCAATAACAAAAAAATACATAGCCCTGACCACCAAGTCTTTCTTTTGTTGTCTTGTATACCCTTCAGGGGTTGTACCCGTAGACACTAATTGTATTATGTCTACAAAATGTTCATCTATGATGTGCATTGCAAAGAGCTACGCATCAGGAAATACTTCATCTAGATTTGTAGGCTTGTCACCATTCTCAATCCACGAGAGGTGATCTGGTCCAACATCTAATTGCCTTGGCTTCACAACTACTTCAAAGTCATAGTCTTGAAAGAGAAGCAACCATCTACAAATTTCCCCCCCACCACAGGCTTGTTGACCAGGTACTTCAAAGAAGAATGGTTTGCGCACATTTTGAAGTGTGCACCCAATAAATATTGCTTGAAATTTTGGAGCACACACACCATTTCCAATCCTTCATGCTTTGTAGTGGAATAATTTTTCTTTGCCTTTGACAACTTCCTACTCACAAATGCTATCAAGTCGTCAATATCACCTGTGCCTAGTTAAGTCAGAACAACTCCTAATGCTATGCAGGATGCATCTACATGTACATGGAATTCCTTATTCCATTCGGGGAGCACTAGAATAGGCAATGTGACCATTTTTTTCTTCAATACATCCAAACTCTTTTGGAAATTATCATCCTAGCAAAAAGTCGCATCCTTCTTCAGTAATCTCTCCATGGGCGCAATGATCTGTGCATATGCTTTGATAAACTTCCTATAATATCCTATATAGCCCATTGTCACATGTAGCTATTTCACATTCCTTGGAGGCTCCAAATTAATAATCACTGCATTTTTGGCAAGGTCTACCATCAACCCCTGCTTATATACAACATGGCCCAAGAGTATCCCATATGGTATGTAGAATATGCACTTCTTCAGATTGATACTTTCGACAAGTATCCAACACTGTCCAATATGCACTTCTTTACTAATATGAACATTTTCCAATCATCAAAGTATACCTCCAAAAAATTATGAATAAATTCTTTGAAAGTTGCGACTACCACCCTCAAAAAGATTACAGGGGAATTCTTTAGTCCAAACGGCATGACTGTATACTGAAAATAGCCCCATTCTGTAGTGAAGGTAGTCTTACTCTAATCCTCTAGCACAATCTTGATATGATGATACCCTAAGAACCCATCTATAAATTAATAGGCTTCCTGGCGTCGAAAATTCTCTAATACTTCATCTGTGAATGGCGTAGGGAATGGATCATGGACACAAGCATCATTCAACTTTCTTAAATCTATGCAGATTTTAATTTTTCCCTTCATATTATTTTCTCGAACCACCATAGGACTAACCGAGTTCAATTCCTTGATAGGCTCAATAACCCCGGTTACAAACATAATCCAATTCTTCATGCACTTTTTCCTTGTACTTAGGATTCAACCGGTATGGGCGCTACTTCATTGGCTTCGAATCCAGCTTCACAGTTATATTCATGACACCCAGGTCACCGTCTATTCCCTTAAAATTGGAGTACTTTGTGGTAAATAAGTCCTGATATGCCCGCAATAACTCCGCGACTTTGTCCACCATGTCCTCATATCAGTAATCATCTATATTTCCGAACTTTGGTTGTGCTTCCAACCCAATATTCACTTGCTTAGTTTATAAGGGCTTTGAGATGTCAGGAACTTCTGCCTTAGGCCCCACAACTTCGTGTTGTCCTTCTAACTCAGAAATACTAATGTTCCTAGGATCTTCCTCTCCTTCTTCTTTGGTCACATTGTAGCATTCCAGAGCATGGCATAACTGTGTACTCCAGTCTAGTTACACACGTGACAGGTTCTTCAAGCATTCTGAATATTTCAAATTTTATCTCTTATAATGCTTCATCAATACACTCAAATCCATCCTCGAAACTGAAAGTTAATAGTAAACTTTCCTTCATAACATCCCACTCTGCGGTTCTGTGTCACATCTCTGTTTCTAGATACCAGTTCATAGGGATAGAAGTATGGCAGAATATGTGAATCCATTCTAGTTGTGGTTCTTCTCCCCATGTTTTTGTCCATCGAGCCAAATGCTCGCACAGATCGTCCTTTCCCGTATATTTCTCTGTAATCTAGGTATTGGCATATCCAAATTGCAGCTTCATCATTCGTCGATATTCCTTCCAATCTGTAAATTTGTTCTTACGTGTACCCCACTACCTAGCAGACATAGCTCTCAGCACAATTTCTAATTCCTGGAACCAATGTCCCTCCGGTACATCCCTTTCAAATTTATCCAGAAATAAATTTACATCTTCTAAACCATCATAATATGGTAACTTATGTACCTCAGTGCATATACATCGGAGTGAATTAGTAAGCATGTTGCATCACAGCAACGATACCTCATGCAATTTTTTCTTCCAATGCTCAAGCTCCTCATCTAAATCTGAATTACAGGAGTTGTCCTTCTCACAAGTAATTCTCCCATCTGTCATAGGGTTGATCCAATCCTCATCCCATGCAATAAGCTTATATATCTTCTCAATATCGTCCTCCTCATAATAATCTCAGAATGGTTCAGTATATTGTGCACCCTTGTATGGATCTAATGGAACAATAACCCTTAGTTCCTTCTTCTCAAATGTCATGTTGCGCTTCTTGAGGTTGATGATTGCGTTCATATCAAATGCCCAATCACTACCAAGTAGTGTCGATTATGGATTACTATCATCCACTATTTCAATCACCTCAAAATTGACATGGCGTGCCCCGCTTCAATATCAATACTTACTCCATGTAGATGCCCCATAGGAATAATATTTGGTTGATTCACCATTTGTAGATAGATTGGAGACCATTGTTGCATTGGTTTTCCCATTCTTTCCCATGATTGTTTCAGCAAAAAAAATTCATCATATCCTAAATCAAGGATTACCTAGCCCATTTTGAATTCTCCAATCTAGGCATTCAACCTAATCTCACGACCAGGCCTTTCCTTACCCTTGTCTACTTTGTATACTACGCGTTGTACTGATAGTGGCTTATCCTTGCCGGCGCAGTTATCTATCAACTCTTGCATTCCTTGTACTTATTTTTGGTCCCTTAGGAGCTTCATGTAGGTTTGTAAGAAATATGTTAACAATGATGGATTTTCTTCCTACACAGTACCGATTTCTTCAGGCTTCTCCATTCATGTACTTTGAACCTTTGATGTAGAAGTGATTGCATCCACAAAACTCCTCTTCACTTCCATAAAAGTTTCCTTTTCTTTATTCAAATCAAATCTAGCCTCCTTCTTAGCAGCCTTGTGCACCCATACATTTTCCTCTAGTTGTTTCCCTTTATCCTCCCCGATAGCGATACCACTCCACGTAACAATATTAACACTGGGTCCATCTTCTCGCGATTTTGATCTCATCATCTAGATGTTCTGAGTAGGCTATTAAGTCTAGGTCTTATTTTCTTGAATCTTCACAATGAGCACGAGACAATCTTCTATGACATGATCAAACTGTCGATACTATTGACAAGAGGGCTGCATTGGATTCTAACAATCTCGTGTGAAGTGACTTGGATCCCCATAATTGTAGCAAATGATCTAGCCATGACCTCTTCCAAATCCTCCCCCTCATCCTCTTCCTCATCCTTGGAATCCTCCTCACGCCACAGTTGGCCTTGATCCTGCTGAGGACATGCCTCTATTTGTACTGTATATGTTGGTGTCCTATCCTTCATTAATTCATAACTTTGGAAATTGTGCTCATCATGACCAACACACTTATCGAAATTGAAAAACAGTTGTTGGGGAGTCTGCACAAACTTCTATAACCAATGAGATTTGTCCTTCATATGTTTTCTTGTGATCTTCAAAATAGTGCACCATGGTACCACACCTGTACTCATCCAAGTTTTCACGGAATTCACATACTTACCACTTGGTCCTTTAAAAACCCAACATTTAGCTTCGCTATAACTAACAAACATGTCAATCGTGAACTTAGTAGTGAATCCACCCAAAATACTATTGATCCAATAATCAATAGCCCTCATGATATTGTTTTCTGAATCTTCTAGGTGCCTCACTAGGCAAGTGGAATCTACTCGCAGGCAGGGAGCTGAAGAAGAAGCAGTTGTGCTTCACCTGTCAAGAGCCGTGGGCACCAAGACATAGAAGTGCTACTGGTAAGGCACATTTTATTGAGGTCTTCTCCGAGAGAAATGGGGAAGAGGATGATGAGGATGATGTGGAGGTAGGAGATAGTCATGCCGTGCAGGGACCTTTTCCACCTCCACCGCCAGCAGCAAGTGGTGCATCTTTTGCACCTACTGGAGGGGCCCTCACAGCATTGAGAGGAGTTCCCAAGTATTTGACGCTACGCATATGGGGGACAGTACGTGGCCAGCGGGTATCAGTCTTGGTTGACAATCGGGCAACCCACAACTTCATCGATGCACAGATAGTTGAGCAGAGAGGTATACAGATAGAGAGCTTCAATGGGTTTTTCGTTTTGGTCCCAGGAGATCAAACCATGATGTGTGCTCATTATGTTCCAGAGCTATCAGTGACATGGGAACCTACACATTGACTGACCACTTTTTCTTGATCGATATTATAGACACCAACATGATACTAGGTGTTCAGTGGCTTATCACTCTAGGGAAGGTCATGATGGATTGGAAGACCCTAGAGATGGAGTGGGATGATGAGAAGACAGGGAGGCATGAGAAGATACGGAGATCACACACCTATCCGCCTCAGACTATTTCGGCTTATTGGATGGAGGAAGTCGTCCGGAAGGGAGATGTAGAGTGGGCAATAGAGATGCATGCATCAGAGGTAGGGACTACAGGGCAAATCGTGCATCTAGAGATACAGTCCATCCTTAACCGGTATGCCATAGTGTTGGGGGAGATTCCGTCGGGACGGCCACTAGACTAGGGATTTGAGCACACCATTGAGCTGGAGTAGGGTACACAGGCTGTGATTACTACCCCCTATAGGAATCCCAAGGCCTATTAGGATGAGATTGAGTGGGCCATTCAGGAGTTGCTAGCTCTTGGGCACATTCGGCCGAGCACGAGTCCTTTTGCTTCTTCTGTGGTGTTGGTGAAGAAGAAGGATGGTACATTGAGGATGTGCATTGACTAGAGGGCCCTGAACAAGAAGACACTGAAGAACAGGTACCCCATACCCAGGATCGACGAGTTGATGGATGAGTTGAGAGGAGCACGGTTCTTCTCAAAGATTGATTTGAGATCTGGGTACCATTAGATTCGTGTGAGGGAATAGGACATTCCCAAGACCGCCTTCAAGTGTCACTATGGGCACTTTGCGTTCTTGGTGATGCCCTTTGGGCTAACCAATACCCCCTCTATATTTCAGTCCTACATGAATTACATCTTCCACAGTCAGTTGAGGAATTTTGTGTTGGTATTCTTTGATGACATTCTCATTTACAACAGGACTTGGGAGGAGCATCTCCAGCACATTGAGACAGTGTTACATATCTTGCAGGAGCAGCAGTTCTATGCCAAACTCTCCAAGTGTGAGTTTGGGTTGACGAAGATGTTGTATTTGGGGCACATCATAGGGGTGGACAGAGTGAGAGTCCACGAGGAGAAAATCAGGGCCATTAGAGATTGGCCAGAGCCGAGGAACGTGACAGAACTTTGGGGATTCATTGGCATTTGTATTTACTACCGGAAGTTCGTCAAGAGTTTCTCACGGCTTGTTGCACCCCTGACATATTTGATGAGGAAGGGGGCTTTCAGTTGGTCAGATATAGCAAAGTGAGCCTTTGACAGGCTCAAGGAGGTTATGAGGAGCTGCCTAGTGCTTGCCTTGCCAAATTTCATGCAGCCATTTGTTTTAGAGTGTGACGTGTCAGTGGAGGGGATCGATGCAGTATTGATGCAAGGAGGTCACCCTATAGCCTATGAGAGCCAGAAGCTCCTTCCGCATGAGAGGTTGTATTCCATATACGACAAGGAGATGTTGTCCATCATGCATGCCTTGGCCAAATTCTGGCAGTATCTAGTGGGTAACAGGTTCAGGGTGAGGACTGATCACAATAGCCTTAGATTCGTTTTGGAGCAGAAGTAGCTACCGGAGAGGCAACAGAAAGTGGATCGGCAAGATCCAAGCATATGACTTTGACATTGAGTATGTCAAGGGTAAGAACAACATGGTAGTAGATGCTCTTTCACGTAGACCAGCCACATTGTCTCTTATGAGCTTGGACACAAACTGGAGGGATCAACTCTTGGTAGAGTACTCCAAGGACAGGTTTGAATGTGAGACTCTGGATGGGCAAGTGGCAAATGATAGGTACAGGGTGATCGATGAGATAATCTACTACAGGGATTGGATCTTCTTGACTAAGGGATCTCAACTCAAGAAGAAGATACTCCAGGCATCACATGATTCACCATTGGCCACCCATCAGTGGTTTACCAAAACTTACAGGGCCATCAGGGAGAGGTTCTCATGGAAGGGCCTCAAGGAGGACGTACTCCAACATATCTGGGAGTGTGACGTTTGCCAGAGGAACAAGGGGAAGATGATCCATCCCGCAGGTTTATTGTAGCCTCTTCCCATTCCAAAGGGGAAATGGGAGAGAATTTCGATGGACTTCATCATAGGGTGCCCATGGTACAGGGCAAGGATTGTATCTTTGTCTTCATTGATGGACTGATGAAGTACACCCATTTCTTTGCCATATCCGCACACTACACAGTAGCACAAGTGACCGAGCTATTCTTTAGAGAGGTCTTCAGGCTACATGGTCTTCCTAAGACCATTGTCAGTGATAGGGAGAGTCATTTCATAGGCGGGTTTTGGCAGGAGCTTTTTCGGTTAGTGGGGACGGAGTTGACACCGAGTACCAGTTATCACCCACAGAGAGATGAACAGACAGAGATAGTTAACAAGTGGCTGGAGGGCTACTTGTGTAACTATGTCAGTGGGCAGCAGAGGGCATGGCTGAAGTGGCTACATCTGGGGGAGTACTACTACAACGCTACATATCATATGACCATTGGTATGTCACCATTCTATGTTTTGTATGAGTATCATCCTTTATCTTTTTTGATGTGATGTTTGGTGATAGCAAGGCTCCGAGGGCCAAGATTTGGATCCAAGAGAGCCAAGATATTCTCCGAGCTCTCAAGGATAACATGGCTACAACGCAGAACCAACAGAAGTTGTATGCTGACAAGGGTCGGGTGGAGAGACAGTTTGAGGTAGGGGACATGGTCTACCTACGGTTACATCCATACCGACAGTCGTCACTGAAGCAGAAGAGGGCTGAGAAGCTCAAGCCCCACTTTTATGGGCCATACAGGGTGATACGCAGGGTTGGACAAGTTGCATATGAGTTGGAGTTGCCCCAAGGTAGCAAAATTCATAACGTCTTTCATGTATCATGCCTGAAAAAGGCATTGGGGCAGTAGGTGATAGTGACAGATGAGTTACCACCCACGGATGATGAGGGGCATTTGGTGTTGCAGCCGGAGGCTATTATTGATACCAGGGAGAGGCAGTTGCGAAGCAGGACGGTCTGGGAATTCTTGGAGAGGTGGAAGAATTTACCTGATGAGGATGCCACTTGGGAGAGAGAAAATTTTGCAGCATCCATCACTTCAATTGCTTGAGGACAAGCAACATTTTGCCAGGGGGGCTGTAATATTCCTAATTAGCTAAGGCTAATTGGAATATTCGATTTTTGCACAATTTTGCCTTCTATAGTTAGTTATGAATAAAAAAAAGTGAGAAAAGGGTGACATAACTCACTTTTAGAATAAAATTCACTTCCTAGTAGCACAACATTTTGACTTAAGGGGAGCCAAGGGGGCCAAAGGGGGGACACAGAAATGGAGCCCACGCGGACACTTGGAGGGACTGCATAGTAGGGAAGAAACACGTGGCAAGAGAGGGACTGCGCTGCAGAAGGTGGGCCTTGGAATTGAGGGAGGCAAAGACTATAAAGGAGAGAGGAGCTTCCTCATTTTGGAATTTTATTATGTGCATTTGAGCTAGTCACTTCGACTTAGAGCACGCTAGCTGTTTAGCTAGTCTACAACATTGTTTAGTGTGTTGAGTGTCTTCCTTCGGAGATCTCACACTTAGCCCCGGGGGACGTCGAGTGCCTACTCAGGAAAGGTATTTCCATTAGCATTTTTTCAGTAGTTTCATCAGCATTTTGGGCAGGCGGATTGAGCATCTTGGAGGACTGTGCAACACTGAGAGGGATTACTCAGTTCTTTCTGGCAGGAGTTCTGAATTGAGGGTTTGCAGTAGGATTTGTGCTGGGAGATTAAATAGGGGATCAGCCCTTGCATATTGGAGGGTTTTGGCAAAGGTTTCAGGTAGATTACTGGAGAAATTCAATGGCAATGCAGAGCATTGAAGGACTGCGCAGAACCCCAAGGGGGTGATTTTCAGGGGTCAGCCATTTCAGAAAATCTCTGGGTTTTTTTGGGTTTCTTGAATAGAGTCCAATTCCAAAGTTTTAGCCTTTTCTAAGGAGGGGAACAGCCCCAAATCCTCATTTGATTTCCAGCAACAGCAGCAGCACAACAATTCTCCAGCAACTGGGATGCAGAACAGAGAGAGGCCATTCCTTTGCTATTCTTAGTGTATTTCTTCACTTTCCTTGTGCAAGTCAAGGTGCCATCTTCCTGATCACCTCCTATACTCATTCTATTGCTCAATATAATAAAATGGCTTAGCATTTCTCTCTGCATTTCTTGAGTATCTGCTTATATTTCATGTTGATATTATTATATATTGTACCACTATTATTTTTATCATTTTGAGCATCCTGGTTATTATATCATTTGTACATATTTGGTTGGAGTTACTGGGGTTTGGATAATGTCTCTGAAACAGGATATTACACTTCCCCTTTGCCTAAGTATAGAAAACAAACTTCTCTTACTTAGATCATTCACATTCAATCACTTAGATCTCTATTATGAATCTCTATGACTCCTTTTTATATCATCCTCTATTACAATACCATAGTCTCTAAACCATGGTTTTATCGCTCCTCTAGATCTCCAAGGCTAAGCAAGAGTCCATTTGAGGTAACCATAGACCAACCTTTTGACTTGGTAGCTAGCCTACCAAGCCAGAGAGGGCTCTCTCCAAAGAATCATAGCCACAAGGGCTTGATGGATTAGGGTTTTAGGCTAGCTATAAAGTGTAGAGGATGTTTGATTTGATTTTTAATTGGGATATTGCTAGATGAGGGTATTAGGTCAGAGAGGCTAGGTCAAGGCAAATCAGATATGATTGTAGACATTCAAACGGGCAAGGTAGGCAGGAGGCTTCGCACTTAAAAGGTGATTTGGTGAGATGGTTTAAGACTAATGAGGAGTTAGGAAGAGCGTATGAGATGTATTCTTCCTAAACATGAAGAAAGATGGACAAATTAAGATAACATTTCCAAAACAGAGCATGAGTAAACATGTATTCTACCTATCAGCTTAAAAATTACCATATAACAAACATGACACATTTTATGAGCTTACTAACATTCATACAAATGATAACAAAGAATAAACAATGCTAAACATCCATACCACATGTATCCCAAAGAAATAGCTGCAACTCATCTATTAAAACTGACCAAAAATATGATACAATAGTGTCTATGATCACTAGTACAACATCCAACTGAGTCCAACCTCTAAAAAGAGTGAAGAAAGGGAAGATATATACATCAAAACAACCTTATCTCATCCTCATGGGTCGAATCCCTGAGTTGAGGAAGAGATCCACAAAAGTCTGAACTGATACCTAGAGTGTAGGGAGCTCTAAGTGACTCCTCCCTAATTACATTGAAACTTATTCATTTCACTTGACGAAGACTATTTACCTAATGTATTTACCCCTAGGTAATAGTAAAATACCATAATTACATTTACCATATCAATTACATTAGTAGAAATTTGATTTCCAAATATGAAAATCAAATATGGAGAAAAACAATGAAAAATCAAGCAACTCGTCAAGTGCGCCATCTTTCTGTCAAGTGTGCCCTCATAGTGTCAAGTTTTCCCTCCATCTTGTAGGCTAATGTTGACTACCTTCCCTATGTCCAAATTGAGCCTAGGATAGCTCATTGTAAAGACTCACTTGTCTAGTTTCCAAATATGCATTTAGTTAACAAAATGGGCTTGATTTGTCCCTCCAAAATTTTATTCTCCCAAGACTGGTCTGTGCACAACGCCTAGCCCAAAAATGAGGCAGAAACATGATTTTTTGCTGTTTGTTTGCCATTTTCACCTACTAGTTTTGAAAACTAAAGCTGGAAACATGCTTTTATTAGATGTACTTTTCATTTTGCATCCATTGGTGATCTCCATTTTCTCAAAAAGCTTCACCATGCTGTTGATATAAAATTGCCTTAAAAATCACAGAAAAGATAAAATTTGTACAAATGAGCCAAGAGGCTTCAAAATTGGTCAAGTAGCTGATGTTGGTGTGGCTAGGCTTGGAGTGAAGCCTCTGCAAGTATATCAAGATTCTTCTTCTCTTCTTGGTGAGTTAGGGCTTCATTTTTTGCCTTTGCAGCCTTGAGCTTTACCCTTGCATTATTTTCTCTGTTGGCATATTGTTTTTCCATGTTCATCTGAATGTCATTTTGTTAATTAGCCTTGTCTAGGAGCTTCTCTAAATTTTGATTGACCTTATCAAGCCAATGCTCCCGGTTCTCATTAATCATGATGGAAAACTGCTCATTCCATGTAAGTTGATTTGCAAGCTTAGCCTCCTTTTGTTTCTCTAGTTCTAGACCTCTTTTCAGCCCTCTAGTCCTAGGTCTGCTTTTTGTTTCTTGCTCTTGTTCAAGTCCACCATACCTGTCATAAGCCTCATCAAGCAGTGCCTTGGCTTTCATTTCTTATCTCTTTGCCTTGATGAGTTGAATCTCCATGACATCATGTTTGGCTTGAAGCTACTGATTTTCTTACTCATAATATGAAATAATAAATTTTGACCTCTCTAAGTTCGTCTAGAGCTCCCTAATGAGTGCATATTTTTCCTTGATGACAATGCTAGTGTCCTCATTGTCATCATTCTCACCTAGGTCAACTAAGTCAAAATCCTGCTCTATCTCATGGAGGTCCTCCTCCTCATGTTGAATCTTTGTCTCTATCATTTTCTCTTTGCCTTTGTGTACCTGATTTGTTAGTGAAGAAGGAAAGGCCCCTCCCATAATCTGTGGGTAAAACACTTGCCTGTGGCCTCTCTGATAAGTGTGTGCCAATGTGCCTAAATCCACCCTTTTAGGCTTGATGACCTCAACCTTCTTAATCTGCTCCATCTCACTAATATCATCTCTGTTAGGTGAGTCAATGTTCTCATGAAATGGTGATGGTGGAGGTGATGGTGAAAGAGACTGATCTAATGATGATGCATGATCTGTGGGCTGATATGGAGGAATGGATGTGGAATGATGAGATGATGAAGGGACATTTTTAACATTCTAAATAAATGGATCAGTGAATATGGGAGTGGCTATGAAGGTGCTCCATGCAATGTTCAGCTCTTTGAGATGATAGAGGACTATGATCTTGATGAGGGAATGATGAAAAATTCTCTTCATTTGATGTTCATACTCCCTTTTCTGGACAATATAGGCCATCTTATCAATGCTCCAGAAAAGGTAGTAGGGTATGTTGATCATTTTTACCCTAGTGAAATGCATTAAGATCCGAATGTGATAGGAATAAAGCCTAAAAAATCTACCTTCACATGAAAAGTATTTCATGATAATCTTCATCATTGGGGCATATCTATCCAAGAGGTGAGAAAAAGGAAAATAGCTCTTTCTCTCATTTAGGTACCTTGGTTTTGTGAAAGGCTCATATTAATGTTTCTCCACCTCACCTTGTTTAAACCATTTCTCCCCAACCTCTGGGATCCCAGTGGAAGCTGATATAACGGCAGTATATATAGTAAAAGTGACCCCAGCTAGAGTAACATGGTTGTCATGGAATTTAGATATGAAGAGTCTAGTCAACATGGCATGGTTTTGGACTTTTTGAATTTGCCCACATAATTAATAACAACAAAGATATTTGAAAGATGTCACAACCATAGGAGATGCCAAGAGTTCCCTGATATCTATTGGCTCAAATCTGAGTACTCTTCCCCCTTTGTGTGGTCTCTTCACCTTTGTTTTTTCTTCCTTAATGTATGGTCTATTTTCTTCTTTTGTCATGGTGTTTTAATTTCAAAACCCTAGGGAGGTATAATGTTGGTGAAATGTGGTTTTTTAGGCGTAAGGAGTGGGGAAGGGAAATTGAAGGAGATGGGTTTAGGGATTTATGTAATGGAGGAGGGGACAAGGAGTATTAATATGATGGATTTTTGGGATGGGGAAATTGTTTACAATGTTGGGGGTTTGGGAGCCTAGGTAGTTGTAGCACCTAGGTCTTAGGGCTTTGGGATAAAGGGTTTAGGGAAAGGGAATGAAAGTGTAGGAGAGTTGAAATTTGGGAATTAAGAGTGAAATGGTGGTTTTGAGGGAGATACTAGGGTTTTGATGTGAGAAAAACACCAAGTCTTTAATAAACTTTGAAAGCACCATAAGAGTGACTTTAATAGGAAGAACCATGCCATATTTAGCTATTACTTACTTGTCGGTGGTTGAATACAAGTTTGGTGGAGATTTGGAGGCGATTCTGACTTTCCTTGGACAAATTCACAACGCCACAAGGAAGTGTGCCCTCTCTAGCAAGTGCGTAGCACCTGTAGCAAGTGCATAGCACCTAGAAAGTGTTCAGTTCCTTAAGGGAGTACGTAGCACCTGGAAACTGTGCAGCACCTAAAGGGAGTGCATAGCACCTGAAGGAAGTGCACAACACCTAGTCTGTTTTTTCAAATTCACCCATAATAATGAGAAATGCTCTCTTGGGGTTTTCTCAATCGATGGTAGGAGACAAATGAAGTTGAGTTTGATGCAATGAAGGCTCTTATACTTGAGTGAATTTGATTTTTCAAATTTAAAACCCACTTTCTAATATTTCAATTCACCTTTTTGAAAACTTTTCTAATTACCCTTTACACTCTAATTTTCTTCTTTGCAGGTTGATGATGTTGGAGTTTGGCACTCTTTACATTTGACTTTGCTTTGATGAATTTGACATATAGAGTTTGAGTTGGAAGCTTAGAAACAACACTTATTACATATAATGAACATAAAATTACACAAATTAAAAAATAATATTACATCTCTATTTTTTGGAATAAAATTACAATTTGAAATAAAACTCATACTTTGGAATGAAAATTAGAGCTTGGGAAACCATAGTTACATGTTTTCAAATCCTCTTTAAATGAAAAAGGGATATTATTTTTCTTACTCTCATACTTTTTTGCTGGCCTTATGCAGTGAAATGGAGTATTATTGAGCCTTGGAAAATGAAACCTAGTGACCTAATGGGACCTTGAATGACTAGACTCCATGTTGACTTCACTGACGTAAAGACATGATAAAATGAGCTTTTATGATTGATGTATACTTATTAAGACATGAAGGTGGGCCAGCAAATAGTGATTTTTTAGGGAGATTAGGATTTTTGACCAGGGCTACCATCAGTGAATAAATTTTTGAACGAGGACCTTTGTGGATGACAAAAATTTCTAACCCTAATATGAATATGTAAAGAGGAGTTTTGATCATTGATGGTACTATGCAAATACTAGCTCTAAAATCGGCTTTATTGGGGATGGAAACTCCTTGGAGGTGTCAAGAACACTGTAGACCAAGTTACTAACCATGTGGTCCAATACAGTCAAAAACTAACAACCAAACTGAACACTGAAAACTTCAATCCAAAATATCAGATCATCAAAGCCTTAGGGCCTTCTCCTTAGACTTCAAACGTTGATAAATTTTATTGTCACTTGCTGAAAACTGAACTTGAAATAAAGTTGTCGCTAAAACAAAATCCACACCCTATTCTATTCTAACTGCTGAAAATGACTGTTAAATCAGGTAAAGGAAAAATGCTAATGAAGCCAATCAAGCAACTAGATACTTGATTGTCCTATATTTACACTACCTACAAAAAACTTGAATATTGGCAACTTAACATACAAATGAAGCTGAAAACTATTATTCACAACAAGATAACCATCATGATCTGATGACTGCAGCAAACTGGTAAAAGGATCTTGAAAAGCATGTGTAAAGGATAGATCTTGATGGTCAACAGAAAGACCAGAACCATTGCCAAGTTGAATTGTTTCCTCTTCATGATCCAGAGGCAACACATTAGCATGTTCCTCCACCTTTTTCCTTTCTTCCACCATTGATTATTGGGTGAAATGATCCTTCCAGTGTAACCAATCCAATAGATGGTTACTTACTGAAATTCTAATCGCACTTACCTCGAGCAAGCAGAATGATGTATATGTAGGAAACTCACAATCAAAATCGAAACCAGGAACTATGTTGATAAACAAATCAACATCCATTTTCTCGAGTGCTTGCAAAAGACTGCCCAAGGGATCTTGAAAATTATGAAGCATTACCTTTTGTGAATCAATAAAAGAAGAAGAATAAGTAGTATTTCCATATGGTTGTAACAAATTAGCAAAAGGATCCTCCATAATGTTTTCAATAGAATAAGTGTCCATGTTTATGGGATCTGAGGCAAACTCCTTTTCATCAACAGACCTTTCATTTTCTGAACCTTGAGGAAGATTTGTATCTGCAATGGGCTCTAAAACAACTTCTTCTTTATCACTGTTCTCTTCTTCATAATCAGTTGGAAACTCGAAAGACTGTACAATAACATCATCTTTCTTAATGGATGGAATATGGATTTGCAAATTAAGAATATGATTCATTTCTTCTTCAGTCAAAGGAGGAAGTACTCTTTGTTTTCTTTGGACAAAACAAAAATTGTCTTGAGTATCTTCATTAATTTCAAGCAAAGGAGTCTATGAATTTTCATCAAACTACTAATTCATTTCATGTGATTCCTTTTGACTATCAAGATGCAAAATGTCTTCATCCTTAAGCAAAGAGGAAGCTAATGTATGTTTACTATGATCTTGTGTATCAAAGTGATTGGATTCTTTAGACTGTTGTTGAAGAGAAAAATCAGAGAAGGCTTCAATGATTTCTTCATCATACGTACATTCGATATCATCAATACTTTCAAGATATGCAATGAAACCTTCACTATAATCACAACAGCTTTGTAAGGAAGGATAAGACTTCACATAATGGTTGGAGAACACACTATGGAAATTGTTTAGAGAACATAAGCTTCCTTCTAGTAACCCTTCATACCATACCCTAGCTTTATCTTCAAGGGTATCCATAAACAACTTCATGAGATAGTTCTCAAGAAATTCAACTCTTAGTCTACATACATGTACATGAAACCTTACTAAATTCAAAGTAGCGTCATCTTCTTGCCTATTTTTAAATATACGAAGATTTGTAAACTAGTCAACATGAGGCATAGGATTTGGAAATCCAGGGATCTAAGATCGATCCACAGGAGCATATATGGGATTTATTCTTGCAATATAACTCATCTTGAAAACAATGAATTCACCAAGATGGTTTTCAAACTATTGGTTCTTAAAAAGTGGGGTCGCCATGAAGTGTTGATTTTTTGGATCTTTCAGTCAATGGAGTCTCCTGGTGAATGGTACAGCCTTCCTATGTGTCCAACTCCAGTTCTACATCAACAATTAGATCTAAATCATTTTCATTCTTTCCCGAGGAAGATAGAGCTTTCACTCCCTAGCAATGGCACCAGTAAGTTATCACTCCTCTGGATCTCCAAGGCTGAGGAAGAGTCCAGCTGAGGTAACCACAAACCAACCTTTTGACTTGGTAGCTAGCCCTACCAAGCCAGAGAGGGCTCTCTCAAAAAATCACAACCAAGAGGGTTGGATGGATTAGTGTTTTAGGCTAGTTACAAAGTTCAGAGGGTGTTTTATTTGATTTTTGATTGGGTTATTGCTAGATGACGGTATTAGGTCAAATGGCTAGGTCAGGGGAAATCATATATGATTGCAGACATTCAAAGGGGCAAGGTAGGCAAAAGGCTTAGCAATTAAAATATGATTTGGTGAGATGGTTTAAGACTGATGAAGAGTTAGGAAGAGCATATGAGATGTATTATTCCTAAACATGAAGAAAGATGGACAAATTATGATAACTTTCCCAAAACAGAGCATGAGAAAACATGTATTCTACCTATCAACTTAAAAATTACCATTTAACAGAAATGAAATGGTTTATAAGCTTACAAAACATTCATACAAATGATAACAAAGAAGAAACAATGATAAACATCCATACCACATGTATCCCAAAGAAATAGCTACAACTCATCTATTAAAACTGGCCAAAAATTTGATACAATAGTGTCTTTGATCACTAGTACAACATCCAACTGAGTCCAACCTATGAAAAGAGTGAAGAAAGGAAAGATATAGACATCAAAAAAACCTTATCTCATCCTCAAGGGTCGAATCCCTAAGTTGAGGAAGAGATCCACAAAAGTCTGAATTGATACCTAGAGTGTAGGGAGCTCTAAGTGACTCCTCCCTAATTACATTGAAACTGATTCATTTGACTTGGTGAAGTCTATTTACCTAATGTATTTACCCCTAAGTAATAGTAAAAGATCATAATTACATTTACCATATCAATTACATCAATAAAATGTTGATTTCCAAAGATGAAAATCAAATCTAGAGAAAAACAGTGAATAATCAGGCAACTGGTCAAGTGCACCATATTTCTATCAAATGCACCCTCACAGTGTCAAATGTACCCTTCATTTTGCAGGCTGATTTTAACTGCCTTCCCGGAGTCCAAATTGAGCCCAGGATAGCTCATTGGAAATATTTTCCTCTCTGGTTTCCAAATGTGTCTTTCTTTTCCAAAATGGGCTTTATTTCAGCCTCCAAAAGTTGATTCTCCCAAGAATAGTATGTGCACAGCGCCTAGGCCAAAAATGAGGCAGAAACACGATTTTTGGCTTGTTTTTAGCCCTTTTCATCTGCTAGTTTTGCATACTAAGACTAGAAACATGGTTTTCTTAGATGTATTTGTCATTTTGCATCTAGTGGTGGTCTCCATTTGCTCAAAAAGTTCCCCAAAAAAATGTGTAGCACCTAGGGCGTTGCGCATTTAACCATGCTGCTGATATAAAATTGCCTAAAAAATCACATACTGGACAAAATTTGAAAAAATGAGCCATGAGGCTTCAAAATTGGTCAAGTAGATTATTTTGGTGTGGCTAGGCTTGGAGTGAAGTCTCTGCAAGTATATCAAGCTCATTCTTCTCTTCTTGGTGAGTTAGGTGTTCAATTTTTGCCTTTGCAGCCTTAAGCTTTACCCTTGCATTTCTTTCTCTGTTGGCATAGTCTTTTTCCATCTGCCTCTGAATGCCATTTTTCTAATTAGCCTTGTCTAGGAGCTACTCTAAATTCCAATTGACCTTATCAAGCCAATTCTCCTGGCTCGCATTAATCATGATGGAAAACTACTCATTCCATGTGAGTTGTTTTCACATGCTTGGTATCAAGTGTGATGGGATCGGTATGGTTCTTGGACAGTGGTGCATCTTTTCACATGACAGGAGATTGAGATTTGTTTTCAGATCTGAATGAGAAAGATCTTGGAGTGCACATCGAGATGGGAGATGATGGTAGATACAATGCGACCAGTATCGGTACCATTTTCTTTGAGAGAGAGTCTGGTAAACCCTTCGTATTGAAGGAAGTGATGCATGTTCTAGGATAGAATAAGAATCTTATCTCTGTAGTGATGTTAGAAGACAAGGGATATGATGTTGTTTTCAGTGAGGAAAAGGCTTTCCTGCACAGTAAGACAACTGAAGAAACCCGGAAGATAGGGGTTTGAGTCAAGAACCTTTATCAGTTGCATGTAGATGGCTGCATAGCAATGATATGCAAGGCAGAAGGAGTGGTGAGTCGGGATGATGGCGAGCTGTGGCACTGGAGATTGGGCCACCTTCACCATGGAGCCTTGAAGATACTACAGCATATTTCTACTAGGCTTCCTAAAGGCACTCTTGCGCATTCAAATCAGTGCAAGGGGTGTACTTTGGGAAAATTTGTGAAAGCTACCTTTCACGAGAAGGATAGTCGCGCCACAAAAATCCTTGAGAGAATTCACACAGGTGTGTGTGGACCTTTCTCAGTAGCTTCGACAGCAAAGCACAGGTATTATGTGATCTTTGTTGATGATTTCTCACGAAAGTGTTGGATCTTCTTCCTGCAGAAGAAGAGCGAGACATACTCAAAGTTCTGTGAGTTCAAAGCACTAGTCGAGAAGGAATCGAGGAAGAAGGTGAAGGCTCTTAGGAGCGAAAATGGTGGTGAATTCATCTCTGGCAAGTTCAAGGACTTCTGCAGCACATAAGGGATTCGAAGAGAGCTCATAGCTCCCCATAACCCACAGCAGAACGGGGTTGCTGAGCGGAAGAATAGAATGATCGTGGGTGCTGCACGGGTGTTGTTGCATGATCAGGGCCTACCCCTTCACTTGTGGAGGCATGCAATATTGTAGTATATGTGTAGAACCATTGCCCTCACAAGGTACTTGGCATGAGTACACCCGAGGAGGCTTATTCTGGTAAGAGGCCTGATATTTCCCATTTAAGGATTTTTGGTTCTCCTGTTTACATGCATGTGGTGAAGGATGCCAGGAAGAAGCTGGAGCCAACTGCAAAGGTTGGGATATTTGTGGGGTACAATGATATGCCCCACAACTATCGTGTGTATTTTCCAGACAGTCGCAAGACTGTTGTGCGACGGGATATAAAATTTCAAGAGGAGAAAGCCATGAAGTGTTCACTTGAGAGGGAGCCACACTTACATGCAGATGAGGAGCTATTAGTTCCTAAGGATGAGCTTCAAGATGTGGATCAGCCACAAGATGAAGTTCATGGAGTGGAAGAGACAACTCATGCAGGACCAACCATCAAAGGGCGAAAGCAAACTACAGAAGCTGAGCGACTAGCTCAAGATGCAAAGAAGGTTGTAGGACCACCTACAGCACAACGCAGACATAGACAGTCACCTGAACGGTACACTAGATACATGGCTCTTGTGAGCAAATGTGTCATGACTGAGCCATCCTCTTTCGAGGAAGCTGTGGAGGATCCCGCATGGGTAGATGCCATGGTGGAAGAGTATGATTCGCTATTGTCAGAAACAGTGCATGGGAGATTGTTCCTAGACCGGAAGGGAAATCAGTGGTGGGTTCGAGATGGATCTACAAAGTTAAGCATGCAGCTGACGGGAGTGTGGAGAAGTACAAGGCAAGATTTGTTGCCCGAGGCTTTTCACAGATTGAGGGGATCGATTATGAGGAGACCTTTGCACCTGTCGCAACGTATTCTTCCATACGGATGATTCTTGCTCTCTCAGTGCAGATGGGATGGCACATTCATCAGATGGATGTGAAGATTGCGTTCCTCAACGGAGTAAAACCCACTTTCTAATGTTTCAATTCACCTTTTTGAAAACTTTTCTAATTACCCTTTACACTCTGATTTTCTTCTTTGCAGGTTGATGATGCTAGATTTTGGCACTCTTTACATTTGACTTTGCTTTGAGAATTTGGCATATAGAGTTTGAGTTGGAAGCTTAGAAACAACACTTATTACATATAATGAACATAAAATTACACAAATTAAAAAATAATATTACATCTCTATTTTTTGGAATAAAATTACAATCTAAAATAAAACTCATACTTTGGAATGAAAATTAGAGCTTGGGAAACCATAGTTACATGTTTTCAAATCCTCTTTAAATGAAAAAGGGACATTATTTTTCTTACTCTCATACTTTTTTGTTGGCCTTATGCAGTGAAATGGAGTATCATTGAGCCTTGGAAAATGAAACCTAGTGATCTAATGGGACCTTGAATGACTAGACTCCATGTTGACTTCACTGACATAAAGACATGATAAAATGAGCTTTTATGATTGATGTATGCTCAGTAAGACATGAAGGTGGGCCAGAAAATAGTGATTTTGGAGGGAGAGTAGGCTTTTTTACTAGGGCTACCATCAGTGAATAAACTTTTGAATGAGGACCTAGGTGGAATGATAAAAAAATTTGAGTACGACCCTAATATGAATATGAAAAGAGGAGTTTTGGTCACTGATGGCAGTATGCAAATATTGACTCTAACACATGGGAGGGTTACAAAAAAACTTAACTCCTAACAAACTAAGGGAATTTGACCTTCCTAAAGTCCTTTTGATTCCTATTGACCTATGCGCTCCACTCCTCAAAATGAGGAGACTGTACAATAATAACAAAATTGTTTACTAAATTGACCCCAAGGGATCCTGTCCCAACAATCTTCTGAGTTTTTTAGTTCAATCATAACTCTGGTTAGTTTTTGTGTTGGGTCATTTGAGTCAGCTAACACCACCACATTGGATACATGTCTATCTAGTTTCTATTACAATTTCACATTTTATTGCTTAAGGAATGTAATTTCTTGATTTCTATCAAGTAGCTTTTTTGTCAAGATTTATTTTTCTTTCTCCACCTAGGCTTGTTCAAGTGTCTAAACATGTTTGAAAATAAAGATATAAAACTTATTTCTCAAGGATTGGACCTCTAGCTCTGTGTTTTGTTTCAAAGTCTAGATTGTTGTTCTGTCTTTAGGATTCACCCCCAGTTTCATGATTGTCTTATTAAATTCTTCATTTTGGGTGTGCAGGGCTCTAGAATTTGCCTTCTCTTGTTTAAGTTGATATATCACCTTTTTCCAATAGTGCTTATACTTTATAAGATGACAAATAAGTCTTACTAAGATCACTATAGATCGATTCGCATGTTAGTTTATGTTGATTGATTTTATCAAGAAGAGGAATGTCTTTAGTATTCACAAATAACTTTATTGTCTTAAAATCTATTACTGAAGAAATAGTTTGAGAAAATGGATAAGTAAGAGATAACATTAATTGATTCCTCTCAATATCCATGGTTGACAGGAGTCCGGTTTGATAATTTGAAATTCACTGGGCCTCCAACTATGTTGCAACATTACTTCTTACATTTTTCTCCTGAATCTGCTGAAAGTTTTTTTTGTAAAGAATTAATAGAAGAAACCTCCTCATTAGTAGCAATTTGGGATGAGGGTTAACATATTGTATCTCTCTATTGTACTTGAATTTTTTGTAGCAGCTATAACCACCTCAAAACTTTTGCCTATGATACATTTTGGAGCCTCCCTCCTAAATCACAGAAGCTTATCTCGCACTGGCCCAGGTACTTGTGCTTTGATTGAGTTTATCTTTTTCATTTTGGCTTTATTTCTCACTTGGTTTACTGTCTAACCCATAATCTGATATCTTGACTTGCTTTCAACCCAATTTTGGGCTTGCCTTGGAAAACTCTTCAATCCTTGAGGGAAACCAACCTTGCTCTTGGGAATTACGCAGTCCAATCTAACAGTGAGCCTTGAGCCCCAGAATTGTGCAAAGCTAGTTGAAAACCATCCTTCAGCTAGGAAATTGCACAAAGCATGAGATGCATCTCAAAGCCACTCAGCCAGAGATTGCACAGAACCTAATGTGCTCATAAACTACTAAGTGCATGAACTAGAGAGTTGCCCTGTCCTTCCCATAACTGGGCAATCTTTTTTGGAAATGCATGGTAGTTTTCCCGAAAAAGAAAGAAGCTAAAGGGGAAATGGAATCCCTAGGAAGTAGGGACCTATTATTAGTTTCCTGAAGGTGACACATTACTACCTGTAGAAGTTTCCACCAAGTGTCGTTGTTGTCCTTGATCTCAGGCATGCGTGTCAAAAATTCCATTGTTTTCTCAACACTCTATAATGGACACCTCTAGAGCTCATTTGTACATTTGATAATAAAGATCTATAATTCCCAAGGAGATCAAGGAGCCTTAAAATCATTTTCATCGCTTTTCAGGGTGAGTTTTTCTTTTATCGCCTTATGTCTCTTTCTCTGTAGTTTTTTATTGTTCAACTTGTGAGAGTGTCATTTCACTTGTTTCTGTGAACGACCGTTGGCGTTTCAACTTGATTTAGCTTGTATAAGTGTTGTTTCAAGTTATATATTACATTTCTTGTGTCGCATGAGTTTCCCGTTTTACACCAGCAGTCGTCGTTATGGTGACCCCCTTCACATGCTTCATTTTCCTTCAGTTTACTCAATCGTTGCACTTGTTTCACATGCATAAATCTACACTTAGTCAAATATACACTCATCCTCACATCATCCTTTAGACCTACCTTTTTTCACACTCCCCATGGGAAAATATGGGCTCCCCTTGCCCGGAACTCACATTTCACTGCATACACTGCACAATCTGGGAGCTCAAGGCCTTGCCTTGGCTTCTGGAATTGTGCAGGGATTTTCTCAGCTTGGCTCCAACTATGCATTATGAAGTTTCAGAAGCAAGTCTCCCATCTTGGTCACTAAGACTGCAAAATCTGCAGTCTCTCCCAGGCCCTAATCCAGACTGAACTATGTATTGCACAGTTTCAGTCATCAAGCTTCCACACTGACTACTAGGACTGTGTATTGCGTAGATCCCATAGTCAGTCAGTCACCCCTGTCAAGAAAAATTGTGTAATTAGCCTCATCAGATGTCATGGTTGCTTCTTGATCATGTTGTGAAGTTATATTTGTAAGAGCTAATGTTTTCTTGTTGTGAGTGTACTTTCTTTCCCACAGGTACCAAACTCGTGAAGCACTTATCTCTAGCAGTCATTGTACCATGGCAATAAAGAGAGACCATTGAAACCAGTACTAAGGAAGTAGTTAAGAAAGCACAAATTTACTTCCCAATATATGTGGATGGCCAACTATTTACAGAAAAGGAGTCAACACTAACATGATAGCAAGACCAGCAGTAGTGGCAGAAGGCAACAATCTAGTACAAGATCAAGGAAAGAGGAAATTGATGACATAATAAAGGGAGAACAAAGTTTCAAAGAGAAAGCCTATTCAATCTTCATGAAAGGTAACTACGACAATAGAAGAAAAAGGAAGCAGAGGACACAAACAACAGGACAGAGGGAGAGATAAAAGCAGAGCTTGCAGAACTGAGATCACAGCAAGGAGAACAAGAACCAAAGGAATAATGGGATTCGATGAGGGAAGAACAGGAAGGGAAGCATAATCGGGAAGAAGAAAAAAGGCAAGGTGCAATGACAAAGCAAACAGTGCCAATACGGGTTGATGATACGAAACATCCAGCAGCTATGGAAGAGAGTGAACAGATGCAAGTTCCCTCACTGATGCTAAACACAAAAACCAATTCTGTTAGAGATTGGCAGGTACATGGAGAAGCTAACGCAAGAGGCCACTAAAGATGACTTGGAGCTGAGTGTGCAAAACATGTAGAAGTTCATTGGTTGTCATATCATGGTCAACACCATGTTACACATGCTTCAGGATGAGTTGGACATAGGTTCCAAGACCATATACCCGAAATCTATGGAGGCAATAGTCCGCTATCACAAATACACCATCAAGCAGCTTGGGGACATCATTGCATAGTACTAATATTGGCATCAATACGTGGACAAGAAGAATCATGTGGAGGTTGTCGAGTTTGTCTTTCCTCAAACTTCAGGGTCATAGTGTTTTGTCTTGTTACACTGTCTCTAGCCTATTTGGTCTCACACGGGTACATGTGGAAAATGGGTATTATTTGTAAATATGTTGTAAGTGAAATTCCAAGTGTTATTAGTGGAATGTGAATAGTCAATATGTAATGAGTTATTTTGTAAAGAAGTTGAAGAGTCATGAGGGTAGTTAAAGAGTCACAAATGGGAATGTTAAGGGTCACCCCACCCTTTGTTATAAATAGAACCTCATAACTCATAGAAAAAGCTTTTGGGAGCCAAGCTTTTGGCTAGGCTTAGGCTTAAAGAAGGCTTCGAAGTATTGTGACTAGCCTTGGCTTCTCCACGGCATAGAGCGAGTGAACTTATTTGGAAGATCAGGTGTTCTTGAGTGAACTTATTTGGAAGCGCTGGTGTTCTTGAGTGTAATAGTCCACTATTGGGGCTAGTGGTCGTCAATGGTGTATGTAGGGTGGAAATTTTACTTATAATAATAATAACTGAGCCAGCACACTTTCATACATATGTTGTTATCATAGTTGGACTGTTTTGGTTGCTTTAGCAATGTATGTTGTTTAACATACACATTTTCTTATGAACTACTGTGTATGCAATTGTATGAATCTTGTTGAATCTGTGTTGTTGGATTAACTGATCACTTTGGTTTGTATAATATTCTTTTTTCCATATTGTGATGTCATTACGCTCATGTGTTCCTTTCAACCTGCATACTATTACAAGCTTCTAAGGGGCACACTTCCTTTTCCCCTCCTTGTGTTAGAACCCCCATGCATCTCACTTGACTCGTTGCAAGGTCACACACTTGCTTATGACCAAAGTCATCATACTTATATCTACACACTACTGCTACTGAGGCACTACATTACCACCCACTGTTGGGACTCCTACTCCAAACGGTCTAAGGTCTAGTTGGGAATTCTTACCAGGGAGATCCCCCTGAATATTGGGGGGTCCAGCAGTGTCAACATTTATGGCGCTAGAAGGAGGGCCAGATGAAAAGTTGATCCCTTGAAGTCTGTTTTGAATTTTTGCACATCATTCATGACTTATATCATAATCTCCACCCCGACATGTTTTTCTCATGCTCATGATTTTGATGCGCCGGTGGATATTATAGATGACTTGTCACAACTTAAATATGATGGTGAAAGTGGAACATCCCTGTTAATTCAAGGAGTTACCTTTTTATGTTTTTCTATCATAGGAATGAAGTCCCCTCGAACAACATTGCCTATGGGTTGTTCACTTGCACGTTCGAAGGTCTCGTCAAGCAATGGTGTCACACATTGCCCACACCCTTTATACACTCTTTCAAGCATGGAAAATTTTACGGGTGAATTTTCACCTTTGGGTGAAATTAAGGGGTTTTATATTTTTATTGGGTGAATATTTTGTATCATAGTACATTCTTACAAATTGCCTCAAATTTATTTTATAAAAAAATTAGGTATGGAGGTTAGCCCACCTTATTTTAAGGGAGAGAATAAAAAAAAGTAAATTTAGCCTTTGAAATTAGGAGTTACAACCATCCATTCGCCCTAATTTTCAAGAATAGTTATTTATGATATTTATTTCACCCTCCACATTCACTGTAAAAAAATGTTTTTCTTTCATTTTCCATTATTTCATGGTATTGGGGTTAATTTCGAGAAAATGACCTTATTTTTTGGAAGAAATCGTCACAAAAAATAATTCATTTTATTTAAAAATTAAGTCTCTTATTTTCATGTTTATTTAAAGATTGAATAATGTTCTTGTCATATTCCAAGTTTGCATCTTTTTAGTCATAATCATATAAATAATAATGGAAAACATTTTTGTATATTTACTCCATAAGTCACCTTATATTTACGTGTAAATAAATAAAAATATAAATAAAGTGAAGTATGGTAAATAAATAAAACCTCTTTTTATACTTACTCCAAAGGTATGGTAAATAAATATAAATATAAATAAACTAGAGGTATGGTAAATAAATAAAATCGCTTTTTATATTTAGTCCATAACCCTCTTTCTATTTAAGAAGGCTCAAAAAAGAGGTTTTATTTAGGTGAATCCTATGGGCCAAATACCATATTTATAGGAGAGGTATGGTAAATTAATAAAATATAAATAAATGAGAGATATGGTAAATAAATAAAACATTTTTTTATATTTACTCCAGATGTCACATTATATTTAAGAACACTCAAAAAATGTGTTATATTTAGGTGAAGCCTATGGGCCAAATTATTATTAATACCATGCAAAAAAACATTATTAACCCTAATATTAGTATTAATATAAAAAACCATGGCACATGGTATTGACCCATGGTATTCACATGGAATGTAGGCTATTTAAAGGGGGGATTAAACCAACATAGATCCATCTTTAATCTGGATCTACTAAGCCCCGAGAGAGATCAAATATGGTGATATGCAAACTAGCATAGTGTTGACACCTAATCCTCAGCGATTGGCAGAAATGAATGTGAACAGTCATCAAGAAGATGAACTAAATGATCACATTCATGTATATAATAGATAGCTGCCTAATGGAATAAATGAATCAATTTTTCTAGAGTTACTCCTGGCCTGACATGGTATCAGAGCACAGGTCCCAGGTTCCTTTTTTGTGCCTTGTAACTCCTCTGTCCACTGCCTTCTGCTCTCTGTCCACTGCCTTCTGCTCTCTGTCTCATAATCTGACATCTCTGCCTGAACGCTGGAATGTTGTTTAACACATGAAATTCCTTATTGTTTAACACATGGTTTGGTTCGACTATTCCTCTGCCTGAACGCTGCAAAGCTGTTGAACGCCTGAAGGAGAATGCCTAGGATGAACCGTGCTTTAGAGCACTAACGTTGCCATTCAAGGTCGAGAAAGGCGTTAGCACGCTGCCACATCAAGCTGCTGAGCATAGCCGCAGTCATGTTTTGTGTATCAAAGGCATCCGATATATGAAACGCTGGCCTGAAATGCTGTTTGAAAGGTATCAAATATGGTATCCCATATATTTAAAATGTTGTTTGATATGTATTAAGCAGGATATTCGAAACGTTGGTTAGAGAAACGTTGTTTGACATGGTATGAGATGAAAATGCCTCTAACTGCTTCTCTGCCTTGAGCTTTTCATTCGCTAGCTCAGTCATTGCACGAGCACACCGTATTAATGATTGAAGCCTTGTTAATGGGTTCACTGTATACCATTGTTGCTGATATTTTAAACGTTGTTTGAACAGTGACATATTTACGTTGCCTGATATATAACCTTATCTGATTACAGTCATGGTGCTCATTGCATTGAATATGGAACGTTGTTTGATATATGGTTTGACATATGGAATGTTGTTTGATATATGGTGATATATTTAACACTATTTGACATATTCAGAACGCTGGAGGCCTGAAACGTTGTTTGAACAGTGGCATATTTGAAACTCTGTTTGACATTGAAACGATGTTTGAAACGATATTTTAAACGCTACCTGATACAGTGATTTTTTAATGGCATATATATTGAATGATATATATATACATTGAATGGATTTTGTTTAAAGACAAAAGGGGGAGGTGTTATGAAGGATATTTTACAGAGACATTGGAAGAAAATATAGTGCAATAAAGACTTTGAAATATTTTTACCCCTTTGAGAACAATTTGACTGTATATCAGCAGAAGTAATTTTTTACAGAATGCATTCAATCATATCTATGATAGGAATAGTTCTCAATGGAAAGGAGAACTATCCTGACTGGTCCTGGATGATACAACACACCCTCATCTTCAATGAGTTGTGGAAAGGAGTGTGTGTCGGAGAAGGAGACAGTGACCCAGAAAAGCCTACATCAGACAAAGAGCTCGCCATCTGGGAAAACAAGAACAGCAAAGCGTATGCATTAATCGCAGCATCTGTAAATAAGCAGGTGAGTCGCCACATTTCATCATATTCAACTGCCTTTAAAGCTTTACAAAAGTTGAAAGAACTCTATGACTCATATTCTGCACTTGAAGTCGTCCAACTTATGATTAAACTCTTTACTCTTGAACTGCAAAATAATGATCCTCTTGCTCTTGCATCTGAAATAAAGTCTATAATGCATGATATCGAATCCACTAAATTTGAGCTGGATATCTCTCTTATTGCTTTTCTCAAGGCACTTTATCCTACATACTCCAATTATCTTGAGTCTTTGCAAGAAAATGGAAATCTCAAAGATATAACCTTTGACTCTCTTATGAAAAAGTTTGCTGAAAGAGAAAAAGCCTTTGGAAAGAACACAGTCCCTGAATCTTCTGAAGAGACTGTATGCCTGGCTCATAAAGAAAAGTATCCTACTCAAGTTTCTACAAGAGGAAGAGGTGGATGAAGAGGAAGAGGAAGATACTTCAGAGGCAGGGGGTAGACATTCTCAAGGAGAAAAGGTAGATTTACATTGTATTCGATAGAAAAGAAATGGATCACATGATGCCTCTACATGCAAGCTACCATGGGACAAAATTGAGCAGAGAAGAAACCAACAGAAAGGTAAAACTGATGATACAGACAAAGGTACAGCACCTGAATCCCGCTCACTATGTTGAGGCACAATGTAACATTGGAGTAAATGAAGATTTGTTTAATGCTTCACTTGCTTCCTGGAAAAATGATTGGTTGCTTGATTCGGGAGCAACCTGTCACATGATTCATAGAAAAGATTTTTTTGATGATTTTACTAACAATGTTGATGGAGCATTATACTTTGCAGATCAATCAAAAATCAAGCCGTCAGGGCTTGGCACAATCAGGCTTAAACTGCCTGGTCTTCCAGACTTTCTTCTGGATCATGTTCTATATCTCCCACAGCTCAAGATAAACTTGTTGTCCTTAGTCCACATCCGCCAGCAAGGTCACTCCATTCATATGTTTGATGGCAAGCTTGAGGTAAGAAAAGCATCTGACCACTCACTTGTCATGAGGGGAATAGAAGAAGAAAGGCTTTTCAAACTGCAAGGAGCATCTGCTCATGCACAACATTTCTCATATATTTCTCATCATGAAGAAGGTACACTTCCATCAAGTTTATTATGGCATGCTATATTTGGACATTTCAACTATGACAGTCTCCACTTATTGAAGAAAAATGGTGTTGCTGGTTTGCCTACAATTCCTAGAAAACTTAAGCAACGTGATGCTTGCATTCTAGGAAAGCATAGCAAACAGTCTTTTCATGATTCACATTCAAGAGCACATAGGAAGCTTGAACTTACTCATTCAGATTTATGTGGTCCAATGCCTATTTCTTCTGCAAATGGAAATAAATATATGATGACATTTATTGATGACTACACCAGAATGTGTTGGGTTTATCTATTGAAGAACAAATATGATGCTTTCCAAACATTCAAGAATTTGCATAAATGGATTGAAAATGATGCACAATCTCATATTGGGCCTATTCGCACTAATAATGGAAAAGAATATACATCAAATGAATCTGAAAACTATCTTCGCCAACATGGGATCAAACATCAAACAACTGTGCCTTATAATCCCCAACAGAATGGCGTAGCTGAAAGAATGGATAGAACAGTCTTGAATATGGTACGATCCATGCTTTTCTTCAAAAATTTAAAGATAATGTTTTGGGCTGATTCTGTTCTATGTGCTGCGTATATAAAGAATAGATGTTCATCTAATACTATAAGAAACAAGACTCCTTATGAATTGTGGTATGGACATGTTCCTTCAGTAAAACATCTCAGGATCTTTGGTTCCACCTGTTATGCTTTGATACCAAAGGTACATAGAAACAAACTTGGTGCTAGACGTCATAAGTGTATCTTCCTGGGGTATTCAAACACCTCCAAAGCATACCGCCCCTATGATGAAGTAAATTAAAAGTTTGTTGTATCTAGAGATGTAATTTTTCTTGAATCATCCAAATCTGACAATGTTGTTGAGCGAAAACTTGATCACTTGGATAGATTCGCAGAAACGAAATCATTTCAAGAATTTGATAATCAGATTCAACATCTTGAAGTGGGGATTCCTATTCTAGATCAACATGTGGAATCTTCTTCTGAAGAATACTCTCCCCTGACTGAAACTCCAACAATGGATGATGCTTTAAGTGATGTAATTGATAGAATTGGGAGACTCAATGTTGATTCACTCCCAACTCAATCAACGGAGCAGCCTGGACCATCTCAGAAAGGTCCCCCAAAGTGGCTGACAAAGACACTTGAAAGTGTTCATCCTGATGAAATTGGAAAACAGGAACCAGAAATTCAAACTGACAAAATGGAGGTGACGTAGATGACTCTAATTCACCTGTTGATATGGATGTTTCTTATGATTGTGAATTGAACTTGTCTACAGATTTTGAACCAACTTCCTTTAAAGAAGTTGCTTCTCATGATAAATGGAAAGAAGCAATGCAAAAGGAGTATGATGCCCTCATAAAGAATGGCACTTGGAAGCTGGTTGATCCTCCATTTGGAACCAAACCAATTGGTTGCAAGTGGGTCTACAAGAAAAAGTAAAAAGCTGATGGCTCACTTGACAAGCACAAAGCTAGGCTTGTGGCAAAAGGTTTTGCACAGAAGGAAGGGGTCGATTATGAGGAAAATTCCCCCCCCCACAGCAAAATAAGCCACCATCTGGACACTCTTTGCACTAGCAACTCAGAACGGTTGGAAACTCCATCAAATGGATGTAAAAACTGCGTTCTTGAATGGAGATCTAGAAGAGAATGTTTTTATGTCCCAGCCTGAAGGATTTGCTGTGAAAGGACATAAGCATAAAGTATCCAAACTTGTGAAGTCCTTGTATGGCCTAAAACAAGCACCATGAGCTTGGTATGAAAAACTAACTGAGCATCTTCTGAAACTCAACTTCAATCATTTTGATCTTGATGATGCAACTTTATTTGTCAAGAAAGTTGGCAAAACAGTTGTATATCTTGGGGTATATGTAGATGATCTTTTAATGACAGGGAAAAATGAAAGCTACATTGCATCCATAAAGAAGGAATTGGGGAAAAGTTTTAGAAATGAACTTGATTTGGGCTATGTTCATATTACTATCTTGGCAATTGAAGTAAACCCAACATCCAAAGTCCAATATTTCTTTCTCAAAATAAATACATTGGAGATTTGTTGAATAGGTTTGGCATGACAGAGTGCAATCCTCTTACTACTCCAATGGAACAAAACTTAAAGCTCACATCTACTGAAGGAAAGGAATTTGAGGATGCAACAAAATATAGACAGCTTGTAGGAAGTCTCATCTACCTCACTACTACTAGACTAGACATTTCATTTGTTGTTGGAATCCTCTCCAGGATTATGCAAAAGCCTTGTGAGGGACATTGGTCTGCTGCAAAAAGAGTTCTAAGGTACTTGAAGGGAACTCAAGACCTTGGAATCAGGTATACACAGGTGGACGACTTCAGCTTGATTGGATACTCTGATTCAGACTTCAATGGAGACAAGGAAACTGGGGTATCTACTTCAGGATATGCTATGAGTCTGGGATTAGGAGCTGTCTCCTAGAGATCACGCAAACAATCAGTTCCAGCAGATTCCACAATAGAAGCAGAATATGTGGCAGCAGCTGAAGCAACAAAAGAAATTGTGTGGCTCAGGAAAATTCTTGAAGATTTGCAGGTAAAACAAGTACAATCAACTCCCTCATGATTTGACAACACCTCTGCAATAAAGTTGGCCAAGAACCAAATTCCATATCAGAACGAGCATATTCAATAAAAATATCATCGATTCGACATCATGTTAAGGCAAAACAATCCATCTCCATCATTGTTCCACAAATGAGCAAATTGCAGACATCTTCACCAAAGCACTTGGAAGGGAAAAGCTTGAACGATTCAGAATGATGCTTGGACTCACCAAAATCCCTTCAGATTAAGGTGGGGAACGTTGACACCTAATCTTCATGATTGGTAATTTTATGTAAATAAAATAAATTGGGAAGGTGAACAGTCATCGGGAGATGAACTGAACAATAACTCCCTATTGTATATAATAATGGGTTACCTATGGAATAATACATGAATCAGTTTTCTGCCAAACTGGAGTTACTCCTAGCTTGACATGCACTCTTGGTATTTCTTCATTATCACTTGCCTTGCCTTGCCTGATTCCAAAGAGCACCTGCAAATGCAATAGTAGAGTCATTTTCCTTTCTTTATAATAAAAACCCCTACCATCTTTATAATAATTAAGAATTGAAATAAAATTAAAATTCTACAAACTTATTAAACTCTCAATATAAAAATGGCTCAGAATCAAAATCAATCTACTCTTTAATATAAGCATAATTTCTAATAATGATACCATCTCTATTTTTTGTTGGTAGCACTATTTATCCCATTCAAAGCCCAAAAATGTCACAAATACTAGTGAAAATACAAGGTAAGTTTCAAACCCTGAATCAAGTTCTCTTAGGCTATTGTCATTCACACAGCCATGGTGAGTAGACTCGTTGTCACTGGGATCACATTGCACAACCTCATAATATCATCTCCATTTGATAATGTTCCTTTTTGTGGTACTTGTAATGTTTCTTTATATTATTAGTAATGATCATTTACTCACTATAAATGGTATAAATATGTATGGTGTTAGCTTATTGACTAGGTTTAATTGTTAAGAACATATCTTTTCACTGATCAAGAAAAGGGAATTAAAAAAGTAGAATAAGATAAAACTTTAATTAATATATATATATATATATATATATATATATATATTATTATATATTATATATAAAATTTTTATCATTTTCGCAGTTAAATCACTTTATTAAAGTGGATCTCTTGTCCCATAAACAAATGAACATTAAGCAATGGAGTACACAATCATAAAATTCAAACCCAATAAAAGATAAATAAAAAGATAGCACTCAATACCCGGAGATTTCTTATAGTGACTTACACATTACTTTATTGTGAGAGAAACATTAAAATGGCCCTTCTAGGGATCATAGTATTTATCTTTTGATAAAAGTTTTTAAAGTCTTGATCTACCTCAAACCTTAAGTGTCATGCCCTAATATTACCTTAATATTATGCCTATATTCAATGGGTAAGATGACAACCCATCTTAGAGAAACATAGAAATCTTTCATGCCTTTGATGAGAACCTGAATGTGGAATAACTATATGTGGTCATAAGACTTCTTGTACACAACCTTAATGGAGAAGTGAGAAAGTGGTTCAAAGGCCTACCAAATGCCTCTATCACTACTCGGCAGGAGCTAGAGAATGCTTTCACCCAAAAATGGGGAGAAAAGAGCAATCAAGAGTACCTCCTCACTAAATTTAATGCCATAAGGAAAGCACCGAAGGAGGATGTCTTAGACTTTATCAAAAGATTCAATAAGAAGTACAATAACTTGTGAGCTCACATAAGGCCTGCTCTAGCTGTAGCTTGTGTGGCTTTATTGGAAGTCTTTGAGACTGATGTTGGTTTTACCCTTAGAGAAAGGAAGTATCTCACTATTAATCAACTTCAGATCGATGTTCTTGAAGTAGAAGAAAATATGGCGATGGTAGGGAAGTAAAGGGTAAAGAAAGAAGATACTAAAATCAAAAGATGGAAAGAGGGGTCATCCTCCTCTTGTCAATATAGAGAATCATTAGACCCAAAGTGGAATGATCTGGACAAAATCCTTAAGATTTTATAAAAAATTGTTAGAATTCTTGAAATTGAGAAGAATAACCTCTTGTGACTAAATTCTCAAGTCAACAACGAGCACTATAACTCGTAATATAGAATACCCCCACTGCAACTACTTCGAAGGGAAGGAAAGGGACATATTGATCAAATCCATCACCCCTTATACTTGTAAGATCATCCCAACGAATAATCATCAGATACACAGGAGATGCAAGGAAATATATATTCTGATTTTGCTAAAGAAGGTCATGAGAATATGGCTCACTAGGTGGCTAGTCATGATAAAGAAGCAGCATCAGATGAGGAAGATGTGGATTATTATTGCAAACAGTTTATAGAGTTCATACAAGCACAACTATAACATAACTATAATGTACAATCTTCAAAGAAGAGGACGAGAGAACCAAAACAACCAGGGGAAGTTGCTCCCCAAGTGGTTCCTTCAACACGAGACAAAGGGAAAGGTATGCTCCATCCTGACCTACCCAAGACACGAGTCTCTATAGATAAGGAAAGAAATGGTCCTAAGGGGCACATAGAAAAGGAGGCATTTGTTCTACTGACAACTGCCAGTGGGAAGGAGAAAGAACAGAGACAAGAGGTACAGAAAAAACCCAACCCACATTCAATCTCTAGAAGGAGATTGAAAATGTAAAAGTTCTTGTTCCTCTAGCTAAGCTTCTAAAGCAGCATCATTACAAAGCTCAAGTCTCTCAATTCATGCATCTAGACGCCTCAACATCATCCCATTATATTTTGAACCTCAAAGAGGAGATGCTCGTGGTTGTTTTTGGGCCACATGTGGAAGAAATGGACCCTTTTACTATGCCTTTCTATGTGACTTTGGTGATCCATGACCTTTTGTTTCATAATTGCATGTTGGATTTTGGGGCCTCACACAAGCTCATGACACTATCAGTAATGAAAAAATTGGATTTAGAGATTACCAGACCATACAAGGACTTATACTCCTTTCACTCTAGGAGAGTCAAGTGCTTAGGAATGATAAAGGATCTAGTGGAAAACCTAGCTCAGATCCAACTGAAGGGTGTGGTAATGGATATAATGGTAGATGATATACCTCCTCATTTTTGAATGCTCTTATCTAGATCTTGGGGTTCCAAGGTGAGGACTCTATCAAGCTAGATCTGACTTATGAAACAATTCCCACTTTTGGAGGCGAGCAAAGGAGTCTATACAAATAATCTAGACCACCACCATATATATGATAATAAAGTGTGTTAATTATACTTTGATAGATCATCCAAGCCAGAGCTTGAGGGAACCAACTATGTGGCAGAACATGAAGCAATGATCCTTGGGCTACATACAACAAGGAATGTGAATGTCGAATGCTCGACTATGCTTGGAGGCTTCAAGTTGATTATTAAGTATATGAGACAATTTTTAAAAGAACGTAAGGAGCTTACTAACTTGACTAGAAGGTTGACTGAGGAGACCAAAAGAGCTAAGCATCAATTACCAAGTTGGGAACACCTATTAATGTTTTTGTCTAAAGATTTTATGAGGCACGTGATAGTTTTAATTGTTGAATTTCTAGAGAACAATGGAATGAGATCCAATGCCCCAACGTGGATATTATATCATTTGAAGGTTGGTTTTCAGAATCAGTGGAATCTTGAGTTGCCTCTCCCTTTGTTGTTTTTCATGCTCATAAGATATATGTGTAGAACTTAGTCAAGTAGCTAGTTGCATAACTCACTACATTGGAGAGAAGGGATCACCTAGTAATTATATTTTCAGTAGGTATGGACAATTGTAATTCAAGTTTGAAGCCCAAGGAGAAGGCCCTAAGTCTTTAGTGATGTGTTCTCTAAAGTTTTTATTTTTCTTAAATGTTCTCTGGTATGTAAGCTAGTTAGTTAGTGAATATTACAATCATTTAGTTAGTTTGCAGTCATTTAGTTAATTTTCTAGTTTTTAGAAATGTCTTTGCGCCCAATGGAAGGAAAATATAATGGTATGCAAGTCCTCATCACCTTTACAACAAGGCACTATCCCAAGTTTGAGCTAATGTTGTCACTCACTACATTATGGGTTTCAATAGGTCAAGGTTTATGAAGAGTAGTGAAGTTTGGAGCCACTATCCTAGGCCATAGAAGATCTCAAAACTTAATCACACCCTCTCCAGCGCCTAGTGCTCAGAAGGAACTTTTCAATGGTATATAGAAGTCCAAAAAAGGACTCGTGGATTAGACGTTAGAGCCTACTGAAGTTTACCTATGGAAAGCCCATAAAATCAAGAAAAAGGAGGAAAATCCTTTCAAATTCTTCTTACTAGATTGTCACAAAATTTTCAATGAAGAGAGAGTACAATATTCCAGTTCTTCAATCACAACATTATCCAACAAAATAAACCAATCAATATTCAAGATATGATCCTTACAAAAATATTTATCTGAGTTAACATTCCAGGCCTAAAGTCAATTGTGGTCAACTATGGTTAGTTGTCAAAAGAAACTTAGCTCCCAGCCACAGCGAGAGAGATCATGCGTGCAGCTGAAATACTTCATCCGCAAAGAGGACCTTATATGTTGTGGCTACGATTGAAATTTTCATGTTCTAACAATGCGGCTATATACGAAAAACCCTAAACCACAAGTGTTAGCTCAGACCCTACAATTTTGACCTGTACAAACTAATTTCCAAGAACCACTTTAGAACTGTGTGAGCCAAACCAAATAAGAGAGAATAAGAAGATGCTTGATGATGACATCCAAATGAGGGTCACTTGACTTGTATTTATAGGCTTCCAAGGGTGTCCAATTTCTGTTTAGGTTTGACCTCTTCTTTTGTGCACATGTGAGATTCCATATTAAAAGTATATTTTTCGTTAACCAAATTAAATCCTTCCAATGGTCAAGAGAGGTCTCTCTTAATAAGGGGTTTTCTAAAGGAGGGAATTTGTCCATAACCTACCAAATTAGCACTCCCTCCACTAGGGATAAATTACCGACCACAACATGTGCCTCATCTCAAATATCATCTATGTTCATATATAATTATATGTTGAACACTCTTAAATCTAAAAGAAGAATTTGACACTGGAGGGGAGCTCAAGCTACCACCCTCAATCCATCAGGGAGCCATTACTACTGCCAAAAACAATCATCATCAAGGAGTTCCCATTAAACCCACATCATAGGGAAGCCCAACTCAACTCTCTACCCAAAGACAATAGGTAGGATACAACTTACTGTGATGTAAGGATCACAACTATCCTATTGTTTTTTATCTACCCATCAGGACCCTAAAGATTGAAGTGGTAAAACACTTGCATCCACAACCTTGGGAGGTGATACACACTTACCCTACAAGGTAAGGATCAGACACAACCCAAGGAACTTGGGGGAGATACACACTTACCATGCAAGGTAAGGATCAGACACGTCCAAGTTGTCATATCAAACCGTTGGCCAAATGTGGAGGAATAATCCAACAATCCTAGCTTGTGAGTAGGACGCATATTAGGGTATACTCAACAGGGGAAGATACACACTTGCTGTTAGGTATGGATTAGACACGCCTATTTTCCACAAGTTCCCTCAACCCTAGGAGCTCTTCAACTCAATTCCTCACCCTGGGAGCTACAACAAGGGGGAAAAGAATACATCAATGTTATCGATTAACCATGATCCTTACCTAGAAGGGCCACATCCATCAGTCTAATATGCTCTCTAAAGGCCAAGAACTTTCCTTTTAGAAAAGACTTGGTGATTATGTATGCAATTTTCTCATCACACGAAATATGATAGAGTTTCATGGCTCCTCTCTACACCATGTCACATATGTAATGATATTTTATCTCAATATTCTTGGAATTATCATGAAACACATGATTTTATTCCAATTGAAGCCCACTCTTATTGCCACATTATTTCATTGTTTTATCCAGGACCTGCTGATATATCTCTCTAAAGAGCTTCCTGAACAAAAATACCTCAAAACTAACCATGCTAGTAGCAATATGCTCTACCTTTATCATACTCAGAGCCATTGACTTTTGTTTCCTTCTCACCCAAGATATCATGGAAAATCACAAGTTATAGCAACACCTAGATGTGCACTTCTTGTCAATAACATTTCCATCCTGGTCAACAACAATGTATCCATGCAGTCAAATATCACATGTAGTATATCTCATACCGATATTGATCATCGCATGTAAATATGTCAAAATGTGTTTGGCAGAAACCCAGTGTGTATGAAGCAACTCTGTGATGAATTGACTCAAGGTGTTCACAATAAAAAATATATCTAGTCACTGGTGTGTTCACAAGAAACATCAATGCTCTAATCAATTGATGATACTCTAATGGGTTGGCCAAGATGAGTTCAACAACATCTTCGCATAACTTCTTGAAATTCATTTCCATCAAGGTGGCTAAGTATTTACATTCCATCATTCCAAATATCTCCAATAACTTCATGACATACTTTCCTTGAGAAAGGAAAAATTCTCTGGGTTTCTACCAAACTTTTAATCCAAAAAAGTACTGCATCATACCAAGATACTTCATTTTGAACTCGGAGGCCAACTCCCTCTTAAACGTGATCATCAAAGACTCACTATCTATTAAGAATAGATCATCAACGTATAAAACTAAAATCAAAGGAATACCTTAGACCACCTTGAAGTAGAGGTTAGAGTTGGTGTTGCTTCTTGTAAATCCAATCTTCATCAGGTAACTATCAATGTGTGCATACCAAGCTCAGGGAGTTTGCTTCAAGCCATATAATTCTTTTATTATGCTCTTAACCTACAAAACGATACCATAATACCAAATATGTGAAGAAATATACCCAGAACATAGAACAATGAGAAATAACAGCAAGTATTTTATTATTCAGAAAGCAATGTTCACTTACCTCTTTGAGGGGGCAACCTCCAATAGAGCTGAGCTCAATTACAAAATAAGACATGATGCTCCTTGAGGGGAGTCTTTATCCTTTATATAGGATTCATACATGCAATACCATGAGGCAATACCATGGTTATTATTAATACCATCTATCTAATACCATGGCCCATTTGCAACTAACTGTGGTCCCTTCATTAAATGCGGGTTAACCACTTAGAATTATTAATATGGGCTTTATTGACTCTTTACTTAACTATAATTAATAGTCGATCCTATTACATAAATAAGGGGGTTAGGGTTGAACCCTAACATGCCCTCCCCCATAAGAATAGCCTTGTCCTCAAGGCTGAAGCTCCGGAAACTGCTGAAGGATAGTGGTTGGTTCCCAGGTTGCATCTTCCAAAGAGGTGTCTTTCCACTTAACGAGGACTTCCTTGATCGTGTGGCCACACAGGTGCCATTCTTCTGTGTCAAGAGCCTGTTCAGGTTGGAGCCAGATTGACCCTTCATCCATTTTAGGTACACTGGTTTGAATTCTGAAATTGCTCCCAATCACTTTCTTGAGGCATGAGACATGGAAGACTAGATGGATTTTTGCAGTGGGTGGCAAAGCTAGCTTGTAGGCGACTTCTCCAATGCGTTGAAGTACTTGATATGGTCCATAGAATTTTGGAGATAATTTCTGAAAACCCTTGTCTTTGAGTGATGTTTGCTTATATGGTTGCAGCCTCAAAAATACTTGATTCCCTTCTTGAAATTGGCGTTCTGAGAGATGTTGATCGACTTGTTACTTCATGAGGTTTTGGGATTGATGAAGATTCTCTCTAAGGTGGGCCAACATGGTTGTGAAATTCTGTAGGAGTTGATCCACTGCTTGTACCTTTGAGCATCCCTTGATATAAGAAGTAGGGGAAGGGGGGATTTGACCATAAATTGCTTCATATGGAGTCATTTTGGTGGTGGCATGATAGTTGGTGTTATACCACCATTTGGCTAGTGGTAACCACTATACCCAGAGATGTTGCTTTTCTGAAGTGAAACACCTAAGGTAGGTCTCCAGACATTTGTTGACTACTACAGTTTGACCATCAGTTTGTGGATGATAGGAAGTACTGAGTTGTAGTTGGGTACCTTGTAGCCGGAAGAGTTCCTACCAAAAGTTACTAGTGAAGATCAGGTCATGAACAGACACAATGGAAGTGGGCATGCCATGCAATTTGAAGATCTGATCCATGCAAGATTGAGCGACCAAAGTCAGTGTAAAAGGGTACGGTAGGGCGCAAAAATGAGCATACTTAGAAAGTTTGTCCATAACCACCATGATGACTAACTTATTTCTGGACATTGGAAGACCCGTAATGAAATCCATAGAAACCTCCATCCAGATTGAGGCTCGGATGGGCAATGGCTGTAATGTGCCTAGGGATTTGACTGTTTCACCTTTGTGGCACTGACAGATGTCGTATTCAGCTACAAAATTAAGAATTTCCTTTTTCATGCCTATCCAAAAAAATGATCTTTGAGTGCGAGCATGCGTCTTCTGAAATCTTGAATGTCCTGCAGTGGAAGATGAGTGCAACTCCGCCAAAATGCGGCTTTTGAGGGTGGATGTTGGTGATATTACGACTCTGTCCTTGTAGCAAAGAATCTCATCCTGCCACGAGTAGCCCGCTATGGAATTTGGATCCGTCTACAATTGATTAATGAGTTGGGAGAGCTAGGGATGTGATAACCATTCCTTGTGAGCCTCTTCAATCAATTCTAGAATGGGAAAGGAAATTGCGAGCAAGGTACTTTCCTCCTCAAATTGGCGCGATAATGCATCTGATACAATATTTTCACACCCTTTCTTGTAAATTATCTCATAATCATATCCCAACATTTTGGCGAGACATTTATTTTGTTGTGGTGAGGATAGGTGTTGCTCCAAAAAATATCTAAGGCTTTGATCGTCTGTGTAGATTTGGAAACGTCGCCCCAATAAGTATGGTCTCTAGGTATCTACTGCATGTAAGATGGTCATCATCTCCTTCTCGTAGCTAGATTGTCCCAGATTCTTCCCACTTAGTTGTTGGCTCATGAAGCCCAAGGGTCAACCTTCCTGGATTGAGACTGCCCCAATACCCGTACCAGAAGCATCACATTCAATCACAAAAGATTTGGTGAAGTCGGGTAGTGCTAAGACTGGAGTGGAACACATGGCATGTTTTAGAGCTGTAAAGGCCTGTTGTGCTTCATCATTCCAGAGGAATGAATTTTTCTTGAGGAGTTGAGTGAGGGGCCTAGCAATGCGACCATAATTGTGGACAAATTTGCGATAGTAGCCTGTGAGACCCAAAAATTCTCTCAAGCTCTTCAAGGTCTTTGAGGCCAATCCTGCATTGCTTGGATCTTTTTGGGGTCCACCCTGGCACCTTCACGCTCCATAATGTGGCCCAAATAAGAGAAAATTTACATGCTGAAGATGTGTGGCCCAGGTGTGACTGTAGATGAGGATGTCATCAAAGAAAACAAGGACAAATTTTCTGAGATATGGTTTGAGCAGGTGGTTCATAAGGCTTTGAAAAGTGGATGGGGCATTACAAAGACCAAATGGCATGACCAGGAACTCATAATGGCTTTCATGAGTTCGGAAATCAGTCTTTGGAATGTCTACTTCTTTCATGCGAATTTGGTGGCAGCCTGAGCAAAGGTCGAGCTTAGTAAAGAATTGAGCCCCATTTAGTTTATCCAGCAAATCATCAACAGTCGGGATGGGAAATTTATCTTTGACCATCAACTTATTGAGGGCCCTGAAGTCTGGACACATATGACATTCCCCATCTTTCTTGAGCACCATGACCGCTGGCGATGAATAAGGACTAATGCTGGGATGAATGACGCCTACTTCCAAGAGTGCCTTGATTATTTTTTCAATTTCATTCTTTTGGGCGAACAGATATCTATATGGGTGCACATTTGGTGGTTGGGCCCCTGGGACCAAAGTAATGCTATGATCATCTTCCCCTCTCGAGGGTGGAAGCTCATGTGGCTTGTCAAAGACTGGCAGATGGTTGTTTAAGATCTGTTGCATCTTAAAAAGAATATGAAGAGAATGGTGTTCGAAGGTCCAGATGGCATTAAATTGGTCTATAACTCCATGGTGGCCATTTTTTAACGATTTTTCCATCCGATGTGAGATGATGATAGAGGGAGCTCCCGCCTGGAGTCCACATAGGGTATGTGTGTGGTTGTTCTGCTTAAAGCTCATATATAACTCCTAGAAATCCATTGTGATTGGGCCAAGTGTGCGAAGCCATTCAACACCTAGGACAATGTCACACCCTCCCATGTGTATGGAAAACATGTGGGTCTTTAACTGATAATCCCCCATTTGAAGTTTGAAATTTTCATAACAGCCTTCATATTTCATTGTCCCCCCATCAGCAATTTGGACCTGGAAGATAAAAACTGCTCTGACAAAATAATGCACTGCTTCCACAACTTTTTGATGGATAAAATTATGTGTACTGCCACTATCAATCAAGACTACTACTGGGCAATACTTGATAAAACCTCTGATTTTGAGAGTTTGGGGAGAAGAAATCCCTACCAAAGCATGCAGCGAGATAACTGGTTATTCAGGTACATTGTCCTACTGGTTGTCCTCTTCTTCCTCATCTAGTTCCTCAAGTGGTGGGGCTTCCTTCGATGAACTGTTATCAGTAGCATCAAATTGAAAGAATTTGGGCTCCTTGCATTTATGCCCGGGGGAGTATTTCTCATCACAGTAGTAAGACAATCCTTGCTTTCTTCTTTTTGCCATTTCTACTGGTGACACCTTTTGAACCTTGAGTGTTTGGGTAGTGCTTTGAGCTTGTGTGTGGCGACCGTGGGCGATGAAACGTGGGTGATTAGACTGGGTCACTAACACATGTTCTACTTCACGAGCTATCCTACAAGCATGCAACCATGAGCTAGGGTGGTGCAGTCAGATGTGGGCTTGTATGGCTTCTTTGAGACCACTGGCAAACATTCCATGGAGAATTCATCGTGTAGACCTCCAGTGCGGAAAGCTAAGGCTTCAAAGGCTATAATATATTCGTTCACTGTTCATGTTTGTCAGAGCTTCGTGAGATGACCCAAAAAATCAAATTCATGGTCCAAGTACATGATACCCACACTAAGCCGAGTCGCATCATCCAAGATGTAATTCAGTGAGAAATATTGCTCCATTTGTTCTATCCATGGTGCCAGGTGAGAGCCATCAATTTATACATGTCCAGCTTGGGTGGTCGCGGATGGGATTGTTGGTGGGTGCCAAAGAGGTGAAGAGACTGGCTAGACTCACCCTTGTTAAACACACATGGGCAACAAGAACAATATGAAAGATAATCAGGAGAGTACAATTTTATTAACAAGAGATATACATTTATAGTACATTATGTGACCGTTGGGTTTCACATCCCAAGGTCTCTTGGACTCCTTTTGTCCATTCGGCTTCCACACTAACCCATTGAGGATTAGGTGTCCAACATTCCCCCCCCTTAATCCGAAGGGTTATGTATGAGTCCAAGAAGAAAGCTGTAATACAAAATGTGCAAAAAATGCATGGCAGCACTAGGCTGAATGTGCTCTCTGAAATGTTGGTATAAAGGGCGGGGGTTTAAGGGTGACCACCAACACTGGAACGCTTAGTGC